>CAJNOL010000666.1:0-62257 GCA_905250125.1 Rotaria sordida | reverse complement strand
TTACAGTGTTATAGTTTATTTAAATTTTTTCTAGTGCTCAATGCAACTCCCTGTGTCTAATTTACTGAATCGAAAGCCCATTCTATAATATCGAGATCTCATTGATTGGCAATCTGTGCCACAATGAGCTCTTTCGATGACTCTATCTCAGCTCTTGTTTGAGCTATGATTTTGAAAATTTTATCACTAACTGCTAGACTTATGAGCAATTCATGATTGAAATTTTCAAATGAATCGGTTAAGGTTAAGTGGAGTTATTACCACCAAACTGAAGATTAGGACTAATCGATTAGCAGATATTTTCATTACAAAGATTCTATCTCTATGAATTTAAAGTAATTTTTTACCAAGTTTTTGTCACAGATTACTCCGAGGTTAGGGTTGGATCACACGAAAGTGAACGTTGAAAAATGGTTGAGATACAGTCTTCACAAGATGATGATACTGTTGAGCTAATAACTTCCGTATATATCAATCGATCGAGATCAGGTTGATGCCTACGATCAGGTTTTCTTGAGCTCTATAAGTGGTAAAAGTAAGAGCCCGAATGATTGAAGTTTAAATAGTTTTCATCTAGTAGCGTACTTTTGTCGACTACTGCAACATCAACATTTCGCATGGTTATAAAAGAATATTATTATTATCAATGCACATACATTCGAAGAAAAAAAAGTTAACACGTCTCTAATTAATAGAAGATTGGACTAAGGATGACATAGATGTTGAAAAACTACGTCGTTGCACGTCTTATAGAAAGTCAGCTGTCCCACGTATGGGTAAATTTGAAAACCAAAGTTGCATGTGCAAAATAACTATTTCATGATACACCTATAGATCCTGTTTGATGTAGTATATTTCGATATTATTGAACATGTTAAGCAAGCTGAACATCTCTCATTTAAAGTATGGTCTTCATTTGAGAGCTACTTTCTGTCTCTAATGTTATGTATCGTAATGTTCATCGTTCTTAATAGAAACATTCTCAGTTTTTTGTTCAATAAATCAGTCAGTTTCAATATGACTCATGATCTGCGACACGTGTGAATTTGTAGCAAATAAAATAGTCAAGAGGCATGAGGAAGAAACATTAAAAACGATTTGCCATAGAATTCCATCATAGATGGCATTCGGATTACTGATATTGTATGCTATGGATCTCGCTTATCGGCCACAAATTTTATGCTTTTAAGTAACTCTGGTCTTTGATATCGTATGTTCAGAAAAGGATAGAGATTCGCAATGTTGTACACGTGCTAGAACGAGTAAAAGACCTGAGCTTTAATAAAGATCAGTTGTACGAAACTTTTTATTGGCTTGGAAGACCTTTCGAGAAAACAGTCTTCTAGACGAAAATCTCAGTTTTTGATCGAGAGTCAAAATAGAACTATTGAAATGTATTTATAAAGCATTTGTTTTTGGTATAAAATCTATTTTTGATCTTTTCAGAGATTCTATTAACGATAAAGTTTGTACATATCGGACGATGAGTGTTGGTGTTATGAATTGAAGTGTTCCCCTTCATTCATAAGACGAAACAAACAGAATAAGATACACTCCTTTCTAGTACAGTGGTTAATATGAGTGCTCGGAAAGCAGGAGGTGCATGGTTTGATTCCATGCGAAGGGAGATTATTCTTTTGTTTCGTTCTGTAATATCATCACATTGCTGTCTCGGTGACATCAGAGTATAACATGAGAATTCGAGCAGTAAAAAATAAAGAAGAAAAAGATAAATACACAACAGTTGGATTGTGCTTCTTGAAATGATTTTGTGATTATTCTGTTTATTATTCGAATTTCTTGCACAACCCGAGACTCCTTCATCATGACCTATCCTTTTTTTCATAATCGTTGATAGTTGATTTTTTCTTTGTGGATTCTCGATATAGAAAAAAATCAATTGTTCATCCATCAAAATATTGCATTCAGAGTCAAATCTTTCGTAGCTATATCATCGATTCAGTTTGATCTAATGTGATAGTAATCAAACACGCGACAAATCTCAAGAATTATTTTCAGCAATCATCCTTTTTTTGACAAAAGTCTGGCAGTACCATGCGAATACGTCAACAATTATATTTCAGCTTATTTTGAACATATAGACTTAGTTTACATATCGTCTCAATTATAAAAGAAAATTATTCGTTCAGTTTTTGAACATGGTCGTACGGGATGCGGAGTTGCGATCTCGAATTCGCTGCATGAGCAAATTCTTGTACGCTGTCCAGTTAACTTCGCGTTGCAGTTTATTTTGTAGTTCGTTATCTGTGAGATAAGGTCGAAGCTAAATGTATTAAGATGTGAGAAAATGATATAATTTTGATATTAATTACAACAATTGGTACTACATACCTCTCGTCGCAAACGATCTAAGTGACTCTCCGATGCCCATTTAATGAAAAAGCTTCTCCGTATTTGAATGCATTCGGCTCCATCAGAGACTAACGTAAGACTGGTTACTTTTTCCGATTGATCGAAAATAACATTGAACAAGCCCTCAACAACGAATAAAGTCATTCTAAATCATGAATCATCCATGGAGAAAATACTTACAAAAATATTTCTTTCACAAAGTTGCTCGATCTCCGTGTAGCATCTGGCAGGCTTCGCGGATACTGCACGCTAAAATAGATCACATGCATGAGCACATACGATGGCAATAGTCTTACTCGACGATACGCTCCGAGTGCTTCGATGCCGTACTGGGACTTGCGCTTGGTACCTGAAAATTCAGTACAAAAAATAGTACTATTTCAATCAAAAGGATCGGTCATAACCATACCAAAATGATCGTAAATCACTTCAGGTTTCTTTTTTATTGTTAACTTCGGCGTTACCTGAGTCAGTGCTTTAATGACTCGACAACAACCTGTTCGTATGACGTAAATCCATTCGTCTTTATTCGAATCTTTACACATCACTGTGCCCATACTAATGTTGATGAAACAAAAGAATCAACTTCTTTACATATACACAATAGACATGATATTTAAAGAGAAAACTACCGATAGTAAACAACATGACAAAAGTAGGGATCATTGGGCGGAATTTTTTCAAAAGGAAAGCCACGAAACTAAACTGAAGAATCATGAAACAGATTGTTTTGTCTGAATCAATAGTCTTACTTCCGGTATCTGTCGTAGAAATGTTATAAAGTCAGGTTCAGTCCGTTCTTTGTTCGACATAAAAATTTTGACAAAATCTTCTTGTTCGATGGCAAGCATCGTCACGTCAGTTTGACAAGTCACCGTTGCAGTTCGCCTCTTGGAATTTAACAGAGCAATCTCCTACGAAGAAAGACAGAGAAAAATAATTGTCATCCAAGATTCTTATAGTCTACGTACCCCAAAAGAGCTTCCTTTTTTGAGTACGGCCACCAATCTTGAACTGATTGTGTTCGTTATTGGACTCTCCCATAATTGATACACATCAGCTAGATAATCGATTGAAAAATATCATTCTGTGGTCCTACGAAATATTAAAAACACTTACTGATTCCATCGATAATCAGATAAAACTTTTCAGCTCGATGACCTTCCCGAATAATAACGCGACCCATTTCGAATTCCTCAAGTCGTCCCACACGTGCTATAGAGTATTGTTGCTGTAGAGGAAATTCTAAATAACAAGATCTTATTTACATAGATATTTTAGATTTTTCTCAGCCCATTTTATTTCAGTATATGGCTCTTGCCAAAAGGACATATTTATGAATCGATATTGATTTAGGTAAACAACCATATTTGATGATTATGTCTTATAGAGAATTGAATTTTTGAACTTCTTACACAGATTTTCGGATAACTTTAGACAGAATCATTTGTCAAGTGTAGATTTACTTGACTACAAACAGAAATATTCCAGATAGCATAGTTAATGTGTGGATTACCCATTTGAACACTAGAAATATTGCTCGGATGTCTTGTCTTTCACATGAAAAGAATCCTGTTTTCAAACATAGTATTTCTGAAATTCTTATGGATATTTTTGTATCAATTTGTTCAAACCCTGAACATAGGATGAATTGAAAAGCTCCATCACAAATTCAAGTAATTCTTCGCTTTATCAATATGAGAGCTTCACAATTATTGCCTACAATCATGAAATAAAAATCTGTGTGCATAGAAACCTGTAAACGGTCTTATGACTTGACCCAATGTGGTGACAACCATCCGAATATCATCTTCGGATCTTGTTTTTGGATCTGATTTTAGAATTTTACGAATATTACGGCCAATTGTATCCTACAAAGAATAAATTGACACTAAGCACAATTATCATAGGATTACTTCGGCGGGACGTCTATAGTGTCTCAGATCAAAGAGAATATCCTTGTTTTCAAAAACGATTTGTTCGTCGGCACGATGCAATGCCTCCATGGCGTACTTCCGAACAAGCAGACAGACACGAATGGCATGACGAACAAGTCGAATAAATTTGCGCATTTTTCGATAGTACTAGAAATTCATTATAAAATGTAACAATTGCATTTGGTCATCATTGACTCACATAACCGCGATCGAATGACGGTGAATGTTTCATAAGAACCGGCTTTGCAGTTGATGAATGATACGATGTTTGAGAAGTTCTACGATGGTGCAACGTAATCGATGTAACACCACGCTGCAACATAGCTGGTCGATGAAATGACAAAAAGAACGAAAGATTGACACGAAGGAGAAGGTAAAATGGTTGTAGATGTGCGTCGTATGCTTATACAATTGTCTGTCAGCATGAAATAAGAAAAGAAATTTATTTCGGTGTGTTCACACGGCTTCTTCATACAATCGTCACCTAGTGAAATTCAATTAGATAGAAAAAAATTGAAGTATGATTGCAAAAAAAACCATGTTTGTTGTAATGAAGTAGATGTGTATGAGTATGATCAGATTGACGAACATGAGAAGAAAAAGGAGGTTATTTCATCCCTGGTATATGATGTGTATAGTTTTTGCCATTATTCATGATTGTCTATTCGTAATGGAATAGTTAATAGTCTCCTCGTACATGGTATTTCAGAAGCCAGTGAGGCCAGAAATCTACTCAATCATTTTCGGTCTCAAACAAACTACAAAATTGGTTAAGTCTTTCTTATGCATCTCTTTTATGACGATCATGAATCAATGATTATTGATAAAATCTTCTTATCCTGTTAATTACATTCATCTGAAGGTAACCGAATTTCAAATGGTTGATCTTATATGCTTATCAACAACAGACGACATCTATGAACATGTTGAAATTAGAATCCGATCGAGATACTTCAGTTGACGTTGATGAGTATACGAGTCATCTTCACGTTGAATGTTTTTTTTCATTACTAGCTGAAGAATTTTTCTTATTAATTTGATCACACATTTCTACTTCGAAATTTTCCTACGAAATTGGCTTTTTTCAATCCAAGATATATCGTTAATAAATCATTATGTGCGTAGGGTATGGGTATGATTATAGTATATTTATCTGGAGCAAGAGGAAGTCCACCACCTTCACTACCATGACTCCCATATCCACACTTATTGTACCGTTAGAGGAAACAAATGATGAAAATGAATTTAATAATAAGAGAAAGCTAAGTGTTGTATTTTATAGAACGATGTCGACTGTATATGAAAGTAATATTTTCTCAACACTTCTCTATATCGCAGCTGACTTCTCTACGCTATTCTCATACATCAATCAGTCTTAATATATGGATATATTAAAAAAGTCGCTCTGCACTTTGCTAGTAGAACAAAATTTTCTCTCGAATGGAGAAAGATGAATTTTGCTTGATTTTTAAGATATGACTCTGCTATATGAATTGCAAAAAGGGTCAACTTCTTTTGGCAAACAGTTCCGTTTTCATTGAATTATAGCAATAACAAAATCCAAAAAGTCGCTCTACATACAGCTTGAAAATCATTTTTTTAAAATTTTGTGTAAAATTATTATATTAACGAAGGTTATGAAACAAAACATCTTTTACTTCTCAAATTATTTTCTCTCTAATTCTCTTCGATATCCAACCAATCTTTTTCAAATGAAGTTTCTTCAAGCGAAATGCCATTGACTTCAATGCCGCTTTGCACAAAAATGAAAAGTGTCTTGACGCCTATTATCGATAGTTTTTCATGCATAAAGCTTCGTCTGAAGCTGAAACTAAAGACATATTCTGAAAGCTCTCGGAAAGTTCTTTAACTCTAGCTAAAAGAATAATTTTAAACAATCGCAAGGAAAATTAAAAAAATACTTGTTGACTTCCGATAGGTGATGCTACAAGCTATGTGCTTAATCTGTCGCTACGATTTTTCGAAAACTTAAGCAGATGGAAACTTGGTTGTTTTAAGAGTGAATGATCATCTTCAGATCAGTAAAACGAAAACAGCTTATCAAAATCATTTGAGCAGAACTCGTCTTATAGACAATTTTCTTTTCAGGACACAACGATGCAATGGCTGTGCTCTTCATTCATACATATATATATATGTCGTATCGAAGTTACTGCAATTCAACTAAATATCAAATAAATATCAATTAATTGATGATATTAAACATAAAATATTTTACTTATAATTCATTTTTTATTTTAAACAATAGAAGTATCATTTTTTACAAACAAACATAGAAGAAATTATTCAGAAAAATCAAATATTACATTTTCTCAATGTTGTATATGATTATAGATCTATTCTAACAACACTAAGATCTGTAGTTAATGCAAGAGATCTCTAGAATACTATGCTCCGATTTAAATAGCACTTTGACTTTATATTAATAAATATATAAGGACAAGCTTATATGGCCAATGAGGTTTCCGACTGATGCTGGATACAGATCGAGACTAAAATCAACTAACTTCGTCCATTATCTATGCTAGATTCATGTCTAGACATGTGGTGGATCTATCTTGAGTCTGATATTAATGAGAAAACGCCTAGATCTGCGGTGGAGTCCGTCTCGTCCATGCCAGTTGATGACAAATAACGCTTGAATCTGTAAGTGGTATCATCTACTAATTTGAATACGTATAATTATCAACAAAGCATTATAGATGTATACGGAAACAACAGATACATATAGAAAGTCAATTTTCATGTCGTTGCATCTAGTGATCACTGGAATGGTCAAACTATATAGAACAAAGAGGGATGTGTATAGTCGACTTGTCTCAACGCTGGTATATTGAGAAGGTCAATCGCAATATTATATATTCCTATTTATTTTATAAATGACTCTTCTGGAACCTCTATGGGGACTTAAGGAGTTAATATATTCTGCTGTGAACTACCACGATAGATTCCAGTAAAGAAATGTAACCGTGTTCGATTTCGGAAAAAATACTTTTGATGGAGGTTCCCGAATGATTAAGGGCCTTTGATGTCATATTTGGCTCAGTAGTAACAAGCCACTAGACTATATTAAGTCCAAAGGGCTCGTGCAGTTGTTAAATTTTGACGGACATGTTGGATTTGTAGTGAATTATTCCCTCATAGGATCTCAATTTTCCAATAAAATCGTATTTTTGAAACCTTGATCTGAAACTTTGCCCTCACTAAAGTCTCAGCTAGATTTGCTTCTATTGCAAAAGTTTCACAATTTTCAGATATAATTTTGTTTTAGGAGTGTATTTTTCAAATACACACACTTTTCTATTGATATTATGTAAAACATGAACATTTTGAAAAATAAGTATTTCGAGAAAAGTATATGCAAAGCCTTCGAAATTTTGTACAGAAGCTAGTCTAATTGAGGCCTTGATGTGAACAAAGTTCCAGAGCAGAAGTAGAAAAATACGATCTTATTGAAAAACTTTGTTAGTGCAGTCTCTGACGGGGCTTAAATATGAAACTCACACAAGCTCACCTATTGAAGCGCAGAGATGATTTTACAAATATAAACTTCATTTTAGAAATTAAAGATAGGTCGAATCGAATGCATCCCAATCCATCTATACCTTTGGGATACTTTCCACATTATTTGATAGTCTAGGCGCTGTTAGATTTTCTGCAATTGTTTCTATGCTGCAGTAGGTGTAACCCATACCAGACCACCTGACGTAGTTTGACCGAATTTCATCGACCAGCCAGTTGGTTCCGAACAATGAATTTCGTATCAGACAAATAGGCTCACTATACGTCAGAAAGTCCTAGTTTACTTTACTACACTCTCACACTAATTGCTGCATACAATTACCCAAATTGTATGAGGATGAAGGTCAAGGTATGATTACAGTAAACAAGCGTCCGTAAATTTTCATCCAATGATTTCAAGTTGAATGGAAAACTAGAAAATATCTTCGACTGTTATCCTGTGATCATATATCAGGCTATCTGTCACTTTGCTAATATGACAACCGTTTATCAAGTGGTCGCCATATGAAAGAAGACAATAAGAAATGCTAGCAACCTATTAATAAAGAGAAGAAAAGCATCTACTCGCCACTACTGAGTAAAAGTGTAGATGTTGGTAAAAAGAAGAAACGCATTCAGATCCATAGTTAGACCTATACCCACACCCACAAAATTCATCAGCATACGTACGCACTCAAACAGCACTTAAGTCAACAGTATTTCATTTATTCGATCTTGTCACACTATTTACAAAATTGAATGTTTTCATATGTGATATAGTGTACTGTCTGTTTTAGAGAATATACTATAACGTAGTTAGTCTCAGTTTTTAAAGCAGAAGTTTCTGCTTTCCGCTGATAGACATCGCTTCCTCATTTGTCTAAATAAATTGTTCCTGGAAAAATCTAGAATAGCATGGTAAAATATCTGCCAGTCAGTGGAGCATACTGAGATGTTCACTTTTCTCGCTATTTATTAGAAAATTCATTCACAATCGTCTCTCGAAAAAGCAAATTTCGAACTCTTGAGTTTCATTTCGTTTCATGAACTTTGCAATTTTCAAGCTCTTCGATTTTCAAAATAGAAAAACAAACAAACAAGTTAGTGAGTCTGAAAATCTAAACTCTATTTGTTCACTTTTCGTTTACGCCCAATTCTTATACGAAATCGACATTTTAATCTCCTCTGCGGTTGTGCTAACAAGTTTTCTAAATATGTACTGTGTTAAGAAAACGGCAACAGAAGCAATCATCCGATGAACACGTCTTCGTATGACGCACATCAAAGCAATTTGAGTCGAATTCATTTGCAATGATTCATTGTATCAATACAGAATTTTTTGTTCTTGCATCATTGACAAAAAAAATTTCATTCTATTGCATAAATGTGCACATTTTTCTCTTGCGATCGTTTTATTGACATAAGAATAGTGAAGGTACACATTATTGCTTGCATACAAACCATGCAGAATCTAGCATTAAATGTTATCAACTGGATTTTTTTCCACAATGACATCATTTTTAACCAATGATAGTATTGACAGTACGAGCCATTGGGTAAAATAAATTTCTACTAAATCTGATCTTTTTTTTTCTTTTTATGATTTTTAATAGGAATCGGCAGGCTTGACTAAGAAATACATCGATTGATACATATTGTCCTTGCAAAAGAAACAATGCAAAAGAATTCATCAACAAAGTTTGTTAAATAATGAGAAAAGCGGATTCTATCATTTATATCTACGATCAATTATTTTGTTTTCAAGAAATAATTCTCAGATGATGGAACATCTTATGTCAGGAAGCTGCAAATCGAATAACAATCAATCAATACAGCAACAGTTCGATTTTTTTGCTGTCATCGACTTTGAAGCAACATGTGTAGCCAATCCACCAATACCACCACACGTTTATATTCAAGAAATTATTGAATTTCCCATTGTTATCATCGATGTTAACAAAAGAACAATAGTAAAAATATTTTATCTATCTGGATGTGATTCGGCTGATTTAGATCTGTCTTATGTCTATTCTTCTAGATTCACACATTTCAATCGTATTGCCGACCAGTAATACAGCCAATTTTATCAGATTATTGCAAACAACTAACTGGAATAACACAAGTTCGTATTTCCAAGGATATAAATTATAAAATGATTTTGCATTTGAATTCGAATAGGAACAAGTCAATAGTGCACCTGTGTTTGCTGATGTACTCACCTGTGTTGAGAAATGGTTGAACAACAGAGGGTCTATTTCGTTCTCGAAATGCAGATGTATCTTTGTCACCGATGGGTAAGATATGCACATGATTATGAGTGTAAACAGAATGTATTCATTCAGTTTTTTTTTACTTTATTGCCTATTGTATGGCAGTTCATCGGATTTTCGAAAATATTTACGTATGCAGTGTCAACTCGCACATATTATCTATCCAAAGTGGGCATATGAATGGATTGATGTTAAAAAGGCATTTTCGAATTTTTATTCGACTAAAATGGGTCGTAAGTCACCAGCAATTATTATTTTCTAGTTGGTTTTATTTTATTCTTAAACAAAGGGATTGCTGACATGCTGAGATATTTGGGACTTCAAGCGGTGGGCCATTTACATTGTGGCTTAGATGATGCAAAAAATATCGCAAGAATAATTATCGAATTGATAAAGGTAAGTGATGAAGAAAATTAGAGGAAATGATTCTTAACGAAGGCTCAAATTTTGAAAGCAAGCAGAATTAGATATATTATTTTGCCTTCTATGAAAATATTTTCGAATATCCTTTATTGAAGAACAAAACAGTGCATTTTAGTAAAATCATATCTGAGTTCTGTTTTCAAATTATCTAACATCTGTTCATATTTTTGTGTCGGAAAAAAATCATGAATGAATATCAACGCAGTTGTAACAACAATAAACGATTTTCGACCACGTAGATGGATCTCTTTATTTTCGATTTTTTTTTCTTTTAGAACGGTTGTGTGCTGGCGCCTACTGATTTCTACTATCCATTGGCAGAAACACACGCAGAACATCCTAATTTATCTATAATGCGAACGGAATCTTCGAAGTTAATATGTCTCAACTGTGGACGATCTCATTCGGATGATCAGCGCTCTTGTGTAGAACGTGCGATCCATTGGCGACAAAAGAAAATATCTCAAGAGAAACAACAAAAATCGGACTTATCGCATTCTCAATTTAATCCTCGGCCATTAGTAGCATCGATAAATATTCCATCGCTGCTTGATTTTTCTCCTTTACAAGAGCTCAGTTTAGTCTCGAAACATCAAAATCTATCTTCAGAAATGTGCTATGATGAGGATTGCATGGATACAATTTGAATCTCAACAAATCTCTTGTGTAAAACAATATTACACATCGAAATACATTTGGTTATCTATCTTATTAAGAGTAATAAAAATATTATTTCAAACTTATTCTTTCGATTGTTTGACTTTAACTATTGACAATAAAGACGTCTTGTAAGTTGTCCTATTGTGATAGTAATAATAATCATAAATAAAACGATCTCTTATCTTGAAAGTGTTGAAAAATAGTCCATCTATAGAAGTAAAATATTTTAACAGCTATCTGTTTGCTACTTGTGTGACAGATGACAGTCGGTGTAAAAATGTACGGAATCGACATCGTTGTGAGGATGTTTGATCAGGAATAAATGATTATGTATAGGAAAAGCTGAATTTCTGACCCTCATAAAACATGATCGTTCTTCATGCAAATGAGTTGGCAACTAGAGGTACTATCAGCTGTGTTCTTTTGGGTTCAATTGATTAAATTCCGCAAAATTTCACATAGTGCATATCCCTGCTTGTGTGTGATATGAAAAATTGATATTAGATACAAATATTGACCCATGAGCGTTACAGGACATCAAATTATTACGAGGCAGTGAAACAGTCCAAAACCTGAAGTTTGTGAAGATTAGAATATCTGGATTAAGCCATCAGGTTTCATACTAATCATTCGAAATGATATTGTTTAACAGTCGAAAATATATTCCAAGTTGGCACAATGTTACGATTTCTACACTACTGACCTTACGTCCAATCACAAATTTCTGTATGCATATAATGTTGCTTGTTCATCTGAATTTAGAATTTTATTCTGCAGCAGAATTATGCTCGATGATCTGTACATATCCCTGTGCCCAAATCAACTTTCTGCTAAATGAAGATTTCTTCAACATGAACTCACCAACATGAATTCTTTGAAAATCTAAGTCTTAATTAGAATTCTGTCAGAACTTCACAGAAATCTGTCGATTTAGATGTAATAGTATCATGCCACCACAAAATGATTTTCTTATATTTTTTAAATGAAATTAGTCATTGTCGTCAGTAAATTGTTGTATTTTATGAATGTACTCCAAGAAGCAGTTTTTGCCCTCATTTAAAAAATAATACTCAGTTTTATGATTATAATTGGTGAGTATCGGAATAATTCACATTTGTACCCTCTACAATAATTAGGATATCTATGAAAATTCTGGTAGAAGAAATGCATGGACTTACATAAGATTTACAGACTGACTGAATATAAAGTATTCAAACTGTTTGCTTCTAGATGGCATCTACTTGCCGGATTAGTGACAACGCAAATGAAGTGACAATATGGTCTAATGTTGTGTTTTAGTCTCTATTAGAGATCCATATCAGTGAGATCGTGAACATTCATTGTCTTCATCCCGATTGATTTGCTTTAGTCTTAATAAATTGTTTCGTCATAGTTCTTGAATTTACATTTGTTCTTCGAGTCAATTCACTCAATAACAAGATTCCAATGAGTCTATTCAATATAATTGTTGTGACAGTCGTGTAAGTATTTTGGTAGTATTCCATGTGTGATCTACAGAATCATTACTTAAGCTTATGGAAAGTCGGATCTTACAAAATTAGCATGCGATATGCTGAAAGCTGTCGTTATTCATCAATCTCCCAATGTTCCGACGAAATAATGAGGCATTTACATGGAACGTTTAGGGTAAGATTGTTGTCTGAATTAGATGATTAATTGTCAAACAACGATTTAAAATGAGGCTGATATTATGTTTACAGATGTAGGATTGTTTCGTACACCCAATGGTTGTGTATGGCAATTGAAATAAACTATGTGGTTGTGAGGGTGTGAGTCTGAGTCTGGTTCTGAGTGCGGATGTGAGTATGGATCTGCTCTTTATCAACACCCACATCAACATCAACACCTATAGCGACACCCACATCCACATTCTCGATGAATGATTTCATTGTGCTCGGCAATCGTTTAATTGGCTTCGAACTCGAAACGATTGCTTCTTCAAACTGTTTTACCTGCATCGTTCTGGATCGATTGCATCTCTTCATTAAAGAAAAATTCGATTGTAATAATCACTCTTTGTAAACACACTCGCACCCAACATCTATACCTATATCCACACGATAGTTTCGCGTGCCTTTATTTTCCTTCATTCTTGTACATTTTGAACTTTTTCGTTCAATACATCCGAAACGTTTTCAGTTCTTCATACCTCAGCATATTTAATATCGCTACCTATTGATTCTATACGACCATTAAATAATTGTGTTACGAACCATGTGATCAATACTTCATTTTGTTTTGAAACGATTTCAAAAAAAACTGAAATGTACACATTACAAGAATCGTTGATTTCTATTTCTACCACTAACAGAAAAAATTCTGAAAAAGAACATAAGAATTTTTTATTTGTTGTGTTTAATACTACTTTAGTTTGAACTCTTGTCTAAATCAATTAGTCATATCTTTTTTTTTTATAAAACTTTATTTCTATTATAATTTTTCTTTTTCAAAGAGAATTTTTGTAAAAATTAATTCATACATTCCAAACTCAACTAAATTCTCATGTTAAACTATATCTATTATTATGTTCAACTTTAATTGAAGTCTAGTTTAATCTTGAAAGTTGCAGAGTTTGCGAGTGCTCTCAATTGAAATCTAGTCTATCTTAGCAAGTTCCAAGCAAAAAAAACACATAAAGACATTTCATATTATGATTTTTGAGTAGCATTTTTTTTATCGATGTTTATTTATCTTCAAATTTAACATGATTCATAGATGATATCCAAAGTGTAAATATATTATGCTGGTAAGTTTTGTTTTATTAATTTAAATAATTAATAAATTGGTTTTTTTTCTCTGCTGTGAAATTCATGTCAGATATCTTAAGTTTAGATTTGAAATATAAAATATACTTGTTTCAACTGATTTGTTGCAATAAGGTTTCGAGATAGAATATGTAGATATAATTTTATAATCAAGTAAGATATATTCATATGATTCAATGTATATTTATATTTCAATTAAAAAAAAATTGCAAGGACAACTTGATTAGATTTTTTATGAACTTTTATAATTAAGAGAGAATACTTTTAAGAGAAAATAAATATGTTATAATGTACTAGAATGGCAGTGAAAGAAAATTCAAGGTCATTTTAGTACTTACTATTGTTACGGATTTTTCTCGAGAGTTTATTGGAAGAAAAAAAAAACATATCTGTCGTCATCCTTTTACATTACGACATGTGAGAGAAACCTTTTTATTGGCAGGAAGAGAAAAGGACAAAAAAAAACAAATAGATTCTTACCGCAACATCAAAAAGTAAAATGAGCTCTTGGGATGTCGAACGTAAACGTAAATTGGACGATGAATTTGATAATGTTTTTCGTGAGCATGATCGTCTTCGACAAGATCTTAATACAAATGAAAATCGAAAATATGAATCTCTCTTTAATTTGATTGATAAATGGGAAAAAGATGCTATAAAAAAAATTAAAAAAACAGCCAAAACTGCACGTAATGATCTTCAACAATTACTTAAAAATAATAATGATCGATTACAACGTGCTTTACATGATACAGTTACAGATGAATTACAAGAAACATTAGAAAAAAAAATTAATTTTACTGAAGCTAATATTGATAATTGGATGGCAAATTTATCTGAAATTCGTAAACAATTAGGAACAATTTCTTCAACAATTGAATTTTCACATGATAAAGTTATTAATTTAATTAAAATAAAACGAGAATTTTCTAAAGAAATATTTCAACGAATTAATTTTAATTATCAAGAATTTCATTTTGAAAAAATTCGTGGTCAACCTAATTTTTATAAAACTCAACATCTTATTAGTACTATTCATCCTGCAATTATTGTTAGTCGAAATAAATATTCTAATGGTACACATTATTTTCGTTTTCGTATTGAAAAAACTATTAATGAACTATTTTTTGGAATAATTAATGATAATGATTGTCAAAAATTAAAAGAAAATCTTCATCCTATTCAATCAATTTATGGTTGGTGGAATATTGATCGTCGTGTTATTGCTGGTCGAAAAGAACCATATGTATCAACACTCAATATATTTGATAATGATGAAATTATATTTATAATCAATTGTAATGCACGTGAAATTTTTCTTGAATATCCATCAATGATTAAATTAAATTCAATAAAATTAATCCATGATGGATATGAATGTCCACCTCCATGGAAATTATTAATTGAAATAGGCAAACCAGGTCAATGTTTACTTAAATTACTCGATTGGGGTAAAATAGCACACGGAAAAAATCTTTCAGATAGACATGTACATTGTTTTTGTTCACCTGATTAATTAATATCTTATATATTTATTAAATATGTGTATTGATTAGATGAACGTTCATATCATTGTGGCAACACAATTAATTTTCATTTTTGTTTTTTATACGTATAAAATTAGATATTGCTTCGATTTTTATTGTGCATTTGATTTTAGTTAAGTCATATCTTTATTTAATAATCGGAAAAAAAAGAGAAATCTTCGTCATATAATCAACTATAATAGCTGAGGCGAAAGTTTTATATTAATCTTGTTTTTAATGTAGTGTTACAATGCAATATCGTAGAGACTTTATCCTTTTTACTTCGAAAGAATGAAATGGCTAGCGTAAAAATATATCAAAGCATTTGATCAGAAATTGTTTTTACAACTTCGGTCACATTTTTTTTCTCATTTTAATATATTTGTTTGATCTTTTTCGTTGTTTTCGAGTATATAAAAGATTAAACAAATAAGTACTTCAATTGTTGCTGTTTACATTACGAAAAGAAAATTTTGTTCTATTTCAAATAGCATTGTTTCGTAGAAGACTTGATAAGATTTCTTTTTCATATAGAATTTCTAATTTCTGTCTCGAAGTCGAATTGAGTTTTTTTTTTAAACTGCGATTATCAGTTATAAGAAATCGATACTATCAGAAGATGTTATAAAAGATTTTATATTGGCTTTGATAAAATGTGAAGAATTTTTATTTCGATACAGTTTAAAAAAATCCTGTCATTATGTTCTACAAGCTCGGTACAGGCAAACAACAAAGATAATCTTTCCCGGTTTCCAACCGATAAGATAAGTCTAATTCTGTTGTTTTATCTATCAAGATATGTTGAATAAATATTTAATGTAATTTTTCAATTTCATAATCGAAATTTTTGTTTTCAAAACAATACAATAACTGTATTTCAAATGTATTAGAAGAAAAGATGTTTTAGAAAATCACATTTCATCAGCATTAAACCTTAACAATCAAATATAATAAAATGAATCATTGAAAATATGATCTAAATATAAAAATAAAATTTCTCATGATTCATGTTCAATACGTGCATCTTAAATAAGATTTTCAATATAATAAGATTTATTAACATTTCCATTAAACAGAATAAAATATGTAACAATCAAATCAGTAAAAATTTGCATTTTATACAATGGTGAATAATATTCTAATTTAATACTTTATATTTGATAATAATTTTAATTAATAATATTAATACAAGGCTTTGTTTGGAGAAAAAAAACGATTTTTGTCTCTACTTGTTTGACAAAAGCTACTGTCATTAGCTATCAAGCCTAATTTATCATTTAAATGTTTAACTAATAATTATATACATGTCGTACAATCTTCGGCAATGTCCAGTTCATATATGATAGTATTTAAACCATTGAGAACAAGTGAATTTTGTGCTACAGTTAATATACAACTTTTGACATTAGTAGATTTTTTTGAATGATCATTTTGACACTAAGATAGAACTATGATGTAATTGCTCAAATTCATCTTATGAACATCTTTTCACATTTTCATAATCAATATTCTAAGCTACCAACGTATGTGAATTTGAACTAAATGAATATGCTACATGAATATGAGAAAGACAAAAGATTTGCCAATTTTTTTTTATACATATCATTCTTATATAATAAAACAATGTGTTTATGGTCCTGAACTTGATCTCTGGGACATAATAGCAGACATATTTATAACAATAATTTCATTTATACCATCATTTATTTGAAAGGAGGCAGCAAGTTGTATTTGTTTTAAGAAATCTAAACGATCTGATTTAAATAAATCAGAAAGATTCATGAAAAATAAGAATATTTCGAAACATATCTATATAAACCTGTGCAGATAACTATCATAAAATAATTTTCTTCTTTAAATACTACATCATAAGTAGAGATGTGTAGAGATACAGCAAATTTCATCTTATTCAAAAATGATAAATATAAACAAGTTTCAACAGCGATTTTCTTCGTCAAATATTTCATTGTCTCTGTCTGTCGTTATTACTGTAGTAATTTGAAACATTGATTTTGATATGTAACATTTTTGAATAGAATATTTTTTTTTTGTAGAAGAGACACATTCGTGATAGTCAAACAATTTTGGGATGAATTTTAATTATTAGAATACAGAATCATTTCTTCATTTCAGCTTACATCAACCAGATGTGATATCGAGAAATGGACAGTTGTTCGCTATGAAAATTTTAACAAGAATTTTGAATAAAATAATGAAATACAACAATACAATAGATTAATTTCTTGTGAAAGAATAATTGTTATTATCAACTGATTGATTTAATTGTTCTAATATTTGTCAAATCGAGAGTCTAGGTAAAATATGCTCTTACCCACCATGAGCCCCATTTTACTTGAAATACATATCAGTCGATAGAGCTTGAAAGTCTGACTGTACTCGATCTCATTCTAAGCCGAAATCTCAAGAATATAAATGTTTGGAAAATAAAGTCAAAATTAGCTCTGTTACATATTTTGAACTGACTAAAGCCACCAGGAATTTATTACAACTTCATTTAATATCATTTTTCTGAACATTTCTTTGAGCTGTTAGCTCAGGGCGGGACCCAATAGAATTAGAATTTCAAGTTCTGTCGATTACTATATGTCCTAAGTAAAATAGCGTTCAGAGTGTGTTTTATTAATACCCTCAAAATCGATGATTCTAAGTTGGATTCAACGAAACACATATATACATAAGCCATACAGACTAACAGAATGACCTCACAAACAGTAATCATGTCAGTTACTACATCAGAAACTTTTAAAAACACACCTTTATTATATAACGGCTATTCATGTATAATTGACTGAAAGTGACATAAAAATTCTTTGAAAATTTAGACACTCCAGAAAGCATGCATGTCATGAATGATTAGAACATGAGTGTAGATGAAAACAAGGCCTACACCCAAGCCTTTTACAAGCAACTGGCTTAGACTTGTTATAGCAGAGATGCAGAATTCACCGTGAAAATGAAAATTTTTCCTGCTATCAAAACAAAAGAAAAAATCGATTCCTATAGCTAAATAGTTTTTTGAAACTTCCCGCAACGCACATTGATGTACACAGGTAGATTCTGTATGTCTGCGTTATACCATCAAATTCAGTTTTGTCGAACTAATATATATGATCTCAATATATTTTATGTAGAACAAAACTTTCCTGATAGAATTTTCTTGATAATCATATAACTTAACAGTAACCATAATTCATTTAC
Source organism: Rotaria sordida (assembly GCA_905250125.1). Classification (NCBI taxonomy): domain Eukaryota; kingdom Metazoa; phylum Rotifera; class Eurotatoria; order Philodinida; family Philodinidae; genus Rotaria; species Rotaria sordida. The sequence continues at coordinate 43,541 of CAJNOL010000666.1, read as the reverse complement.
AGATCTTCATAAAAATAAAACATTATTTTAATGTATATAATTTTCATATCATATGATTCTATTTGAATAAATCGGACAATTATAAGCATATTTTCTAAGGCATATTAAAAAAAAACAATAAATGACTAGAATTAGATTAATTCAAGTCTAGACATATACACAATACACAAAATTCACGTTGAGCATTCCATTAGATCGGCAAGTGCATTATCTAGTACTTGTCGAGCATAATCACCTAAAAATTAAATTATATATATAATCTATATATATATAACAGTTGAAAATTTTTCTTACTAGGCATTTGTGGTGGATGTATAAAAGGTGAGCCAATAGACATATTTGTAACTGATGATGAAAGATGTGATACATAACGTGTTGGACGAGATGCAGAAGTCATTACAACAGGTTCTAAATATTGGAGAAAGAAATAAACTAAACAGTAGTGACATAAACGAATGTTACAACTAGTAGAAAAGTTAGCAAAACGCTTTCGATTAGAAGATCTGAGTGTGGATGTAGGTATTGAGGTTTTCTATTCCTGTACATACCCGAATTGGAGAGTGGACACCACCAACTTAACTCTTTGAGTCCGGAATTATTTTTATATAGTAAAAAGGACGGGGGGGATGGTTGATAGATAGATCGACTCTATAAAAATTCCTTGATTCGAAACCCCAATCATTTTATACTAAACGAAAGAGCTCGGTGAATTGAGCATTTTTTGTTATAGAACTTGGTGTTTTAAATGAAATCATAAAGATTTCTGAGCGTAACAACGACTAAAATTTTACAAGTTAGCTTACCCAGAACTCTTCATGGTTTTATTTAAAAGATCAAGTTCTGTCACAAAAGGTGCTCAACTCATTGAGCTCGTTTGCTTGGTATAACATAGTTGGGGTTTCGAATCAAAAAATTTCTATAGGACTGATTTATCTATCAACCGTCCCCCGTTCTTTTTAGTATATAAAAATAATCTCATACTCAAAGAATTAAGAGATAACCAATAATCATCAGTAAATATAGACAATCTTAAAGCACAAATATCCTAAACACAAATCTCCATGCAATTCATATCATTAAATAATCAATAGAACATGTTTTTTAAAGTTATTCAAGCTTCGAAACCTTAGGGCGTGAATGTGCATTGCTCAGGCTCAAACGATTAATGCAAATATTACCACTTTCAGTTCAGACTCATATATAGTAATCGATAAATTAAACATTATGCGTTCAACACATCTACAATGAAACAACGTGAACAAATTTTCACGAAACAAAAAAAATTATTTTTCGTAATCAATAAATTCTTGATTTAATGAGACGATATGAAAAAAATTAGTTGAATATTTTCTTGTGACTTTTTTATGAACTATTGAATTATGTTCTTATTTCTATTACTCAAAACATAGACAATTATTTATCCTATCGTTCTATGTAGTCTAAACAAAACCATATTTATGCATTCTACGTGTTGAAAAACTAAGGTATTGCTTTTCTGGAGTTCCTATCTTTGAGAATTTAATAAAAATTATTATTTCTTTATCTATATATGAAATCTAATTCATGGAACTAATTTTTAGTTTTGACTATCATCTCTTCAATTATTCTAATTGAGTGTTATTATTTTTTTCTACAAACCTGATTCAGGAGTAAGTGCAAGAAATTCTTGTCGAGAATTTTTCGTCGAATTAGTTGAAGTTTTCAATGGTATTGGAGAACAATCAGGTGTTATTGGTTTTTTATATCGATATAGATGACTTTCTCGATTTTGTTGTTGACTTGGACTTGATGAACGTTGTGCAGGCTATTAAAAACAATAAATTTTTATATTAATATATTAAACTAAAAATATTTTACATCGAATGATGATGAACATCGCAATGGTATTATTGGTGGTGTTTCATCAAGTAGATCATCTTCATCAGAAAATAACTTTCGTCGTATTTGAGAAATATTTAATGATGAATTTGAAATAGCAATAGGTGGATCATCTTGATCACTATTCGAAGCAAAACTTTGTATTAATGAATCAAGATCAGCTGCTGGTGGAAGTGAAAGACGTGTTTGACAACCCACTACAAAGAAAAAAAAAACATAATTAATTAAGACAATAAATTTATGTTATGCTTTTTTTTTTACTATGTCTAGTAGTTCGAGTTTGATCAAGTAAAGAACTTGAATTTGTTGATGAACTATTTGACCAAGATTGATTTTTTATTTTGGGAATTTCATTTGTTGTTATAGGTGTCGGTAAATCAAGTTGTGTATGACAAAAATGATCTGATGCTCGTTGATATCGATCACGCATTTCTTGATTACTTTTTTTGAATATCAAAAAAAAACAACAAAATACTATATATATATATATATAGGAAGAAAAACTAAAAACAAAACATACAAAAGAGATGTATCAATTTGAATAATATGTTCACTTAATGGATGTGGATATACTTGAGCACGACGTTCAATTGATAGAACATCAACAACAGATTTATTCTCTTGTTGCTAAAAATATTATATAATAATAAGTTTTTAAGAAACTAAAATAAAATAAACTAACATCATTAAAAATACTAAAACTAGCAAGTCTTTGTTTAAGATGAATTGATGTTGGTGGATCGAATGGATTTGATATTAATCTATAATCCGGTGTTTTTTGTTCTTGTAAAGAATTTATATCATTTTGTAACATGGAAATAGATGATGATAATGAATCTTTCATTAGTCTTCAACAAAAAAAAAGCTTTGTCTATTTTCTTCCACCATAAATATCTTTCTTGTCATCTAGTGGACTCGCTCGCATTCATTTGAGCATTGAAAAAATAGTTAAATTGTAGTGAATGGATGATGTACACTCACTCCATCTATTCGATGATCATTGATTGAATAGTTTATATCACGTGTATAATCCATATTTGAGATTGTTCAAAAGTTCTATAATGATATTTATTTTAACTGATGTTTTATGATTGAGAATATTGTTTCGGATTGTATTTTTTTTTGTGTACAGTATTGTTAAGCGCGTTATTTTTTAGGATTGGTTTTTATATAGTTAGTGAAATATTTTTTTAATTAAATTTTTAAAACTAATTTATTTAAATTTTGATATATAACTACAAAAGTTTTAATGTAATTCATGTAGAAAGCTACGGATTCACGTTTTTGTGGATCCGGACCCGGTCAAGTTCAAACCCGATGTTTTTTCCCATCAATATCTGGCATGCTGCGTGTATATGAATAAGTGAAGGATCAAGATTTCAGCTATTTATTCGCTACTCTTAGAAAAAAAACACTCAACGTACAGTTATATCTTGTTGTTGTATTTCTCATCTGGAAACCAGTGGGTCCACGAAAATGTCTAACCGAGCTGAACAAAAAATAAAAGGTTGGACCCGGCTCCAGATCTGGAAGGATCTGCAGCTCTCTAAATTTATGTCTCTTGAAATTTATAGTATTGCTATAATAAATTATGTTGATCTATATTATCATGTACAATCATTACTATTAAGATCTGAATAAACTATTAGTATTAGATACTTTATATCTCTTGATTTCATTCTAATTTGATATGTTAAAATAGAGTTTAGGATAGATATTCTACAAAGTGATATTTGAATTATCATAGGATAATAAAAGTTCAAGTCAACAAAGTTACGATCGTATTCTGCGTCCTATGTGAATGTACTCTCAAAATGTTTCTCCGATCGATAATATATAAAAAGCTTAGAATATACTTTAATGTTTGTTCCGGAATGATGTAGATGACTGTATTGTCGAAAACACAATTTATAACAGATAATGATACAGGTTTTATGTCGCGTGTGTTTCGTTTCTTTTCTTTTCTTAAATTGTTTAGGAAATTTTACTAATTAGGCAATAGGATTTAGTAAGCATCTCAGTGGCGGAAGGAAGCGATCGTCCCTCCCTTCCAAAATAATTCTTTTCCTAACAGAAGATGCTCAACAATGAGTAGATACGATATCTCTAATGAAGTTCAAAACACGTTTTATAATCATGATCGTTTTCCTTCCTCAAAATCTTACATCTGCCACCGATACATTCTATGTTCAATATTTTTTTTTTCGAAGTTACTTCACCAAACATTTGTCCTAACGAGGAATTGTTAATGTACAACTGTTCTACTCCCATTTGCAACAATCATCAACTTGCAATAGAACTATTTTCATACTTCTTATTCAGAATGAAATTGCTAAAAATAATCAAATTCTTTGTTGAATTTTACTACAGTGACACAAATCTCATAGTTATGTCATAATCGAATATTTGTTTGTGAAAATTTTTTATTTTCTGTTATTAGTTTATCAAAATACAAATTCAAAAAAACAAAACAATGTTTTTTATTTATCTGGCAATCAGTTCTCTGTGCAAAGTTCATTATGAAGGCTATACTTTTTTCAATACATTGCTACCACTTGAAGGTACTGCTGCAACTAATTTTCGTTGTTGTGCTAATAAACTTTCAAGATGTTCTACTCGTATAACGGCAGTTTCATATTGAACATGTAATCCACGTACTTGTTCATCTTTTTTCGTAATTGCTTCTTTAATTCTTAAAGTAAAAGAAAAAAAAAATAACAAAAAATCAAGATTAATCTATATCATAAATCGAATAATGTTACTTTTCATGTATAGTTTCTAATTCTTTTTCTTGTTGTTGTTGTAATATTTCAATTTCTTCTTTTTTCTTTTCTAATTCTAATTGTTGTCGAGCACGTAATTCTGCTATTTCACCTTTTATTCGACGATTTTCTTCTTCAGTTAATACAAGTCGATCAGCAAATTCTTGTCGAATAATTTCTGATAAACGATCACGTTCTTGTTGTAATGTTTCAGTGATCTAACAAATAAATCAAAATTAAATATTGAAATTTATCAATTTCGAAAAACAAATGACCTCTTTATATTTTCATGAGTTGTTATGAAGCATTATACAAAAAAGTTCAACGAATTCGTACAAAAGATTCACACGAGATTATTTTACTCTGAAGGTTTAATTGATATTTTTTCGATCAATATTACAGAGATGTGGCGATGAGGACAAAGTGAGAGGTGCTAAACTTACTTTTTTTCAATAAAAAATCCAATTTGAGGTGAGAAAAAACTGAAATATATTAGCACACAAGAGAAAAATGCACGATTTAGATAGTTTCAAGGATGAATGAAGTACTCGATTTGCGCTTTTTCTCTCAACATTTTAAGACTTTTATAGTAGAAATTCAATCGCGTTTTCAAATATTTGATATGTGTAAATATGTCCGTGCATTTAGTATTCAATATATTTCACGAGTTTTTCAATTTTGTAAATAATAGAGTAAAGAATTATAGTATAGTAGTGGACGTAAGTTTAGGATAGTTGTATATTTGAATGGTAATAACTAGAAAGAATCTGAAAGACATTTTAGTAACTAAAAGAATTCTCTATCAGAATTTGTGGATTTATAATCTCAAACAAAACTGCTTGGATGAGGATATCTGGAAAATCAAGACCTTCAGAACTAGTTTTTTGACATCTATTTGAAGCTTTTTGGAAGTCGTCTTATTTGATAGAGCAAATAATCCTGAGGAAAATAAAACTTCTCGACTCTTTGCACTACTTTCATTCATTGAAATGTATTCAATTTGTAGAAGAATTCAAAGTGTCGAACATGACGAAATCATTGAAATTTTTCATAAAAAGAAAAGAAAAATGCTTTTTCGTTCGTCTGTAAATTGATTGCAGTTCGATGACGGAAGATCATAAAGAACGCCAAGATATCTTATTTTGCTCAGAATTATTTGCTCTATCAAGTAAAACTATTTCCAAAAAGTTTCAAATAGTTGTCAGAAAATTGGTTTTAGAGGTCTTGGTTTTCCGGACATCCTCATGCAAGCAGTTTTATTGAAATTTTTAGGTTCATCAATCCTGATAGAGAATCTTTTTTACTGGTCTAAACTATTTTCCATACTTGCAGAACATTTCTTATAAAAGTCAGTTAAAGTAAAATATGTTGATTGACTTTTATTTTAATCAAATAGTTGTTAAATCAAAATTAAAAAAAACAAATATTCCTTATAAGTTGATAATTAAAGATCTCGTTGAATTAAAAATCATAATTAATAGAAAGGTTCAAGTGAGTTCAAAAGAAATTTAATTTTCGAGATCTATTATATACAAAATTTACGTGAAATAGAATTTTGATGAGCATTGAATGAAATCATTACAATCTCATGTAAATTACTTCAATGATTAAAGAATTATTGGCTGTCTTTTTTCGTTATTGCAGAAAAGCATATCAATGATCATCATGCGCTACTAGTTTGTTTTTAATTGTATTCGAGGTCGAACGATGCATACGGATCTCAACTTATACTGCTATTCCTATTAACTAGACTCGAAATATATAAGTTGCTTATTAGTAAGATACTATTTGTGTATCTCATTGTTGTATTTTCTTAATACCTTTTTGATATCATTCATTTCTGTATCTTTTTGTTTAAGTAATACTTGTAATCGTTCGTTATCACCTAGAAAATAAGAAAAAATTGAAAAATTGAAAAATAATTTAATTGATATATTAACCTTGAACTTCTGTTATTTGAGCTTTAATTTGATTAAATCGTTCTCTTGTTTGTTTTTCAGAATTTTCTAATTCATGAAATTCTGCTTCATATTTATCTCGAATACGTCTAAAATATACAAAATTCATTTAAATTATATTATAAAAAAAAAAAAAAAGAATAAAGAATTTTACTTCACACGATTTTCTGCTGAATGGTCTGCTTCTTCTTTACTTATTGTTGTATCTGATTCAAATTGTGCAATAATTTTTTCAATTTCTTTATCTCGTTCTTGTTTCATTTGTTCTCGTAATTCACGTTCTTTATTAATTAATATTGTTTCATGTTTTTTTATTATATTTTCTTCCCAATTTTGTTTTTCTAATGTTAATTTATCTTTTAATTCTTGAATTTCATTAACATGTCGACGTTCTTGTTCTAAACGTATTGCTTCATATTCATGTTTAGTTGTATCAACAACTGTTCGATGATTTTCTTCTATATCACGTCGAAGTCTTTACAAGAAATAATTCAAACTAATGAAATCCAAAAAAATAAAAATAAAAATTTTTACTTATCAAGATCAGCACGTTGTTTTGCTATTAAATCATTTTGTCGATTTTTTTCTTCATCAATTTCTGTATATAATCGACGTCGTTGTTCATTAAACGTTTTTTCTTCATCATGTAATGATTTTTCATATTTTTCTCGAGCTAATTCACGTTCACGACTAATAGCTACTTCTTTTTCACGTTCTAATTGATCACGTAATTCTTCTGTCATACGTATATAACGTTGTGCAGCACGTTCATCAGCTGTTAATAATTCAGCTTCATGAATAGTTTTCATTTTTGTTAATTCATTTTTATGTTTATTAATTAATTTTTGAATTTCAGGTTCTAAACCACGTACAGTTAATTCTTTAAGTTTTTTTGTTTTTTCTTCAATCCAATGTTCACGTCGTAATTTTTCAGTTGCTTCATGAACATCTTTTAATTGTTGTAATTCATTACGATGAGATTCTTCAATAGATCGCATTCGATTATTATATTTTTTATCTATTGTTTTTAATTCGGATAGTAAAAGTTCACAACGATGAGATAATTTTTTCTTATCATTAATTAACTAAAAGACAAAAGAAAAAAAAAAAGATCACATATTTTGATAATATTAAAATCTTTATTAAACACATAAGTATTTTTTCAAGAATTCCTTTCAATATAAAACTATTGTCGAATTTTTTAATTCACCAAAATTGAGACACTGAAAATCATTTTATTTTCATTCTATTATTTTAACTAATAATTTATTAAGAAATAAAATTTTGTATCATCTGATATAGAAATATTAAACGTATGTTTTATTGCTCTATTTGAATGTTTTTTGCAAAAAACTTTTTTCAACCTGATCAATAAATTTCAAATGTCGTTGTATAATAGCTTCATATTCATCTTTTTGTTTTTGTAAATGATAGTCAATGTCTTGTTCAAAATCTTTACTATGATGAAGAGTTGTTTCATATTGTTGATTCTAAAATAAATATGGAGAAAATGATCTATTATTATAAATATTCTTCCAAATTTATTTTACTAATTGTTGTTGATTAATAATTGGATGTTGTTGTTTTTCTTCATAGTCCATTCTCGATGAAACTCTTGTATCTCTACGATCATGATTTATTTTATTACTATTTTTAAATTCATCTTCACGAAGACTTGTTCGATAGGGAGCAATTGTTAATGATTTATATGGTGTTGTTACCTAAAAATTGTTCGTTTTTTTCTTCTTGTGTTTGTTCTAAATTAGGTTTTTTTTTTACTTTGGTTCCATATCGTGTTTGTTGATCGATTGATGATGATACTTGAATATGAGGTATTGAAACTGATTGTACTAATTTTTTTGATTGTTGTCGTCGATCTGATTGAGGTGGAATTGTAAAACGAGTCGTTGTAGGTGATGATGTTTCACGTATAATGACTTTTTGTGATCGAATACTTTCAATAGTTTGATCATTTTCATTAGTTTCATCGAGATGAGTAACTACAGAATCAATATGATTGGAAGTTTCTGGTGGACGTTCATCAATAAATGGAGATGATATTACTGTAGTTGGATCAATGATATAGACTAGAAAATAAATTGAAACGAAATTTTCTGTGTTCATTTGAGATTGTTGTACAAAATTAATAAGTTTTATTTTATAGAGATGATCTTTGTCCTGACGGGACAGCACTGTAAGCATCCAGGAGGATATTAGGTGAAAGTATACTTTTTAATGGCTTAAATAGGACACTATAGACTCTGACATATGGATTATTTAATAACATAAATTAATCGGAAAACACAAAGGAAACCTCGTCGAAAAACGGTACTAATAGGGATTAGCAGTCTTTTTTTTTTACAGTGAACCAAAAAAAAAACAATAAGGAGAAAACATTCTTGAGAAAATTATATGTAATTTGAAACTGTGTCGTTGTTCAATCTATTGTATGTCTGAGATTCAGAAAAAGTCATACTTCTTTAACATCGAAGTGCTTTTACGGAAACATGTGTTTGTTATTATGAATTTGCACAATATTCTACAACTTTGAATTGGACGAACCTTCTGTCGCCATTCATAACAATTATATAGCGTTGACGCGGACGTTCTAAGACTGGGCTACAGTTTTTTCTAGATAAAATTCATTTTTCTCGACATAGACATCTTTTGTTGGAGACTAACTTTATATTTTCTCAGTAATTTTTCTGCAAATTTTTTTTTTCGGATTTCACTTCAAACTATATTGACATAAGCAATATTGAGCAGAAAATAAGATCTTTCTCAGTTTAAAAAAATCATATGTCCGCCTGATCTATGGAAAAATGCCAACTGTGAATCGAGACATCAAGACCAACACGTTTTTAGTGGGAACGATATCTTTTCTGTTCGTGTAAAACTTGTGTCGAATGTCATATTCTCACGACTCATGCGTTCTAAATAGATATGGGCAAGATAGTTCCAGTTCCGACAGAATCGAGATAAAAAACGACTGACCCTACTTATGTTTACTTAGCACTACAAAAAAGAAAAGCATAGTCCTATTAATGTCAATTAATGCTTAGCTACTTTTAAGTTACGAGAGAAAGAATAAGCTTGTCTTTTAATAATTTTATAACAATATGTATTACCTGAATCATTTGCTAATGGAGTTTGTATAGAAAATTTTTCGACTTCTTCTAATTTTCTTAGTGTTTCATAAACATCGTTTAAGGTCACTTTTGATGTCGTTGTTGTTGTTGATGATGATGACGATGGTGATGTCGTCGAACTAACATATCTTATTTTCTATATAAATTTAAGAAAAAAAACAAATAATATTTAGTAAAAAAACAAAACAATAGAAATTTTATTTAACTTGATCAATATTTGAAGTTGATGGAATTGGTGATGATACAGGTGTTATTCGATGTCTTGATATACTACTACTTGATGGTAATTGACGATTATATAATATATTATTATTCTTTTGTTGTTGAGTTTCCTATTTAAAGAATATAAATTTGATATAAACGAATGAATATTTTACTATAGGTGATGTTATTTCTCGGTGTTGTTGTTGTTGTTGTAATTTATTTTCTTCAATTCTTCCAGCATTTTTTTGATACGATTGTTGAATATTTATTGAAGTATTTTCAGCTTTTAAATCATCTTCTGTTGATATAACTTGTCCAGTATGAAATGATTCTGAAGGTGGCATATGTTGATTATCATTCGATGGAAAAAGATTAGTGTCTGTAATTGTTCCATTAAGACTATCACGTGACATACCGATAGGTCCAACACCATGATTTTGTTGTTGTACAATAAATGATGAATTTAAATGATGAATTTCATCAGTCCAACGACGTGTTTCATTCCATTCATCATCATCAAGTTTTTGCTCGAAAGATTTTTGTTGACTTTGATCAGTAAAGAATCCATCAACATCATGTTGATGTGGACTTAATACACGAAAAATACTTGATGATGGTGTTATAGTTATTGACTACAAAATTTATAAATATTTCTTTAATTTTTAATTTAAAAAAGAAATTATTATGTAATAATAATGATGTGTAAAATAAACAAAAAAAAAAGAAGTTTAATTTGAATATTATGATTAGAGAAGAATGTTTATTTTACGACTGATAAAAAACTATAAAGTATTGATTTATAAACAAAATTTTGTGCTTTTTCTAAATCTAGATTCGGAATTTCTATTAAACTTATATATTTGCATTTATGAACGATTCTATGGAATGCTTAAAAATAAAGTTTTCACAAGTTTCAGATAGAACTCATCGAGTCCGAAACCAATTCAACGGGCTTTAATTTCAGAACGTAAAAAAAATACGTACACGATAGAAGTAAAATTTATTTCAAACATATCAAAAGAAAGCAAATATTTCTCTTTGAAATGATATCTTAATGATTAGTTTTCTGTAAAACTTCTACCAACAATGAGAATTTTTGACAAGAAGCATTGTGACGTTTTTCGTGTTTCCTTGATTTTTAGACTCACAACAATGGGTTTGACTATTTCTAGAAGATTACTTCGAGAAAATCCATTCTCAACACATTTTATTAAGCATGATCTCTCTCATCATGCGCTGAGAAGAACATCTGTTCTCTAAGTACTGATTTAAAAAATTTCCAAAATGTAATGCAGTCAAATGACAAGAAATGAGGCTTCAACAAAATCGGCATCTCTACGTCAAACAGTATGAAATTGGTAAGAAAAATTGTATGCAAAAACATCATGAAAACAATGTCAAATAGGGTACAATCGTATTCTCTGTTGTATATGGATTTGTTAGTTGCAATTGTCTTCACTCAAACGTTCTTCTTTATGCTTTTCAAAAATTTGCTCATAACTCCTAAAATATGAGTTATATCTCTTAATCGGTCGATAAATGAAGGTACATTTTGTCTCAGAACTTACGGTCCATTCGTTATTTCTTCATGAAGAATAGTGAATTATGTTTTGTAACTAAAAGATAACTTTGAATACTGCATTTTTAAATGAATAAAAACAAAATTATTTTTTCAGTACTTTTCTGACTGTTCTATTGCATATCATTTAGAAATCAAGGACTATTATTAGATGTATAGTTGTTTTTTTGTGGAAATTTTCTCATATATATTATAGCAATCAGTTGAAAATACAACACGAATTTACTGAAATAATTCAAATAAATTGGAAATTTCAAGTAAATCTATTATGAAACAATGTTTTTTTTGTCAAGGTTGAGAAGCACACTGCTATCATTTTTTGTTAGTCGAAAAAAGAAAAATTTCATGTTACCATAGAACTACAAACCTCATGAAATTCTATCAAAACTCATACTTTTTTAGTATCAGCAGGTGGTGATGTAATCAAACCCGATCGTTGACCACTATTACTAAGTCGCCTAAAGGTTTGACACACAAAAAAAAAAAAAACAAATTTGTTTTTTGAAAAAACATAAAACAATCTTCACCTTTGTCTAGCACTACTTAAATTTAAACTTGTACTCAAACTTGTTCTACGTTCTCTAGCACTGCCTAGAATAAATAAAAATTTCTTTTACAATAATATTTCAATTTATTACAACCTCCTCTTGTAGGTGTTTGTGGTTGTTTTGATTGAGAATTATTTCGTGCACTTGATGGATGTGATGAAATAATTCCTGGTTGTTTTAATTGAGTATCACTTCGTGCACTTGATGGACGTAAAGATATAGTTCTTGGTTGAATTGATGTACCTTGTAATGATAAATCTAATGTATCATTTTTATGAGAATGATGATTGTCCATAATTCACTGTTATTATTTATCTTACTATAATTCAATAGATTCACAAAATTGATTTCACCATAAATTTATTCTTTCCTTACAATAATACTTAGCAATAGACTTCGTTTAATAGTCCATATGGTACGTACCCACAAGGCGACGAAGTGAATAATCAATATCGGAAAATGCACCAAGAGAGGGCGCCACATATCTTGCCACTTTTTCAAGAACTTTTGATACTATATTTTGAACTTATAAAGTGATTTAATGATTTTGGTAGTGATAGTTTTACTCGCCCTAGTTCGGTTTAAGAGATCGTCACTGATTGGTCGTTGAGTATGAACCATATTGGCTGGACATAATCATAGAAACATCATATGATGATAAAGACTATTGTCATCATTTTAGACTATTGATAAATCGTCTACGTATGCAAAAGAAATAAAGAATTGTTTATTGCTGTTTGTTATACCATATTGTTCATCGACGTCGTTGCCTGGAAAAATAATTTTATGCTTAATATGTGGAAAAAAAGATCGACAAGCTCGTTGCAAGTATACGCAAATTTGCACAATTGAACGAGAAGAAAAAGTTCGTAAAGCATATCAAACTCGTTATAATAAGGAATTAAGTGGTACACTACTAAATCAATTAGTGCATGCAATTTGCTACAAATCACTTGTTGTTGGAATTGAACCGGTATCTGTCGCAAATAAAATAGGAAGACCAAAACGAAAAAAAAAATATTCATGTCTTGATTCAAATCCTGCTAGAATATTAATGGATATTACAAATCATCCAACAACAATTACTACAAAATCTAATTTCTTTTCTACTGAAGACAGAAACAAATCATTTTATGTTGGTGAAAATAATGAAGTGAGTTTCTTTATGAATGACTTTAGTTTAACGTACAAATGTTTTTTTTTGCTTGTAGAAATATACTTCTGAATTTACAGTTGAGTGCAGCTCGAATGCAGCACCAACATTATCTTCATTAATTGGTATTCATGATCAAATTTCTAGTAGTAGTATATCATTTGTACAATCCGAACAAGATATTATCTCAAGAAATTCTACTGAAGCATCATTGATCACCAGTGGTATAACAGAAGCAACATCCACATATGAAGTGTTTGAACCAATTATAGTAAACTCAAATTTTCAAAAATGTAGATTTAGGTTCTATTAATTTTCTATCTTTTTTTAGAACAATTGTAACGACGTGTTTGCTGATCGACAAGAGGAAGATATTACAACGTCAACTGATATTGAATCAATAGAAAAATATACAATAGATTCAACACAAACAGCATTAACATATGAAGTATTTGAACCAATTGTAGTAAACTCGAATTTTCAAAAATGTAGATTTAGGTTCTATTAATTTTCTATTTTTTTTTAGAATAATTGGAACAATGTATTTGCTGATCGTCAAGAAGAAGAAGATATTACAACGTCAACTGATGTTGAAGCAATAGACAAATATACAATAGATTCAACACAAACAGCATTAACAAATGAAACTATATTTCAAGTATTATCAATGACTGATTTAACTGAATGACATAGATTTTTTAACACTTGATTTTAATTTTCAAAGGATGATACACGTGCAGCTAGTCCCGACGACGATGATTTATCTTTTGAAATGGTCATCAATGGTCAATGTACAAATGAAGTTGTAATACGAAATGAAAGTATAAAACGAAAACGAGATAAATTGAAACGAACACGAAAAAGAGTAATTTTGATAAAATTAGCATTTTATTATTTTACTCATGTTTCCATTTAGATATTTACTCATTCTTTTAAACATCGTCGTCGGTCAATCATCACACAAAAACCATTACCACTATATCCTGATCAAGATACACCTAATGATTTTTATTCAAACAGTTTTGAAGAATTATGGTGGTTGTACTCGTTGCAACTGTTATAAAAATAATTTATCTTGTACAGCTTTTTGTAGATGTCATCAAGATCTTTGTTGTAATAGAGTAAATATTCTGGTTCTTCCAATAACTTTATTATTAGTTTCCTTTTTTTATTAAATTTTTCTTTATTTAGACTTACAATTCATCAATTCAACAAGTGAAAATCAAGTCGAATAAATTCGGATTAACACCTTCATCAATTCAAAATAATTCATTTCATGTAACATCAATACAATCTCAATCTATCTACGTAAACGATACAGTTGGTATCCAGCTCTCTTTTTTTTCCAGGTTGTTAAAAATTTTTTCATGTTACATTATCTAGAGTATTACTGAATATCATTCTGAGATGGCATCAAATAACTCGTACGTCGATCCAATCACTACATATTCTGATACTAATATATTGAACCCATCGCTACATTCTCAATCAACGAATTTTGCAACTGATCATACATTTTACTTGAAGAAGAATCTTCAAATTACGACGTCGAAACGTCGTAGACTATTATCAGTATTTATATTACTCGTTTTAGTATATTACATTACATTGTGTGCATTTATTTTTTTATAGGAATCTTCTGAAGACGAACGTGTATTTCAATCACCATATGCGTGTTCAACTCCGAAGCTCAATGGAATGAAAAATAATCTTACATCATTGAATTTTGTGAGTATTTCTTATATCTTCACATAAATGATCTGAATCTTTTTTTCTAGAAAACTCCATCACTGACAGTATCATTAACACCTCGTCGCACTCCTCATTTTCGAAAATACTTTCGCACAACGAAAACTGCAAGTCAACCTGATCTTAATTAAACTTTTCTTTTTTATTTCAATGTGTCTCGTTTGTTGTTCTGTTTCTTTTTTCTATGGTCTTATTTGTGTTAAATTTCATTATGAAAGCAATTTTTTTCATTGATATAAATAATTTATTGTTTTTTTTGTCTAAATTCTGTATGACCTTCTGTACAGTTTTGAAAGATTTTTTTTTCTACAAAGTACCTTATCTTTTTTTGTCAATCTCTTCATTTATTTAATTGTTCTCTACGCCTATTGAAATTTATGACTAGTTTTAAATTTTTGTATTAAATAAATTATTTCAATAGCAAAACATTTCTATTTTCTCGAAAAGTGATTCATACATACTCTAAATTTTCAAAATAAACATATTATTATGAAAAAAAAACATGCATTTCATCTTAGAAATACATTTATATATCAAAGAGAAATTTTTCGAAATATAAATATTCTTTTTAGATGCGTTCATATTTATCTAAATGATGAGAAATATTTCTTAGGGAAATGATGCGATATGACTCAACGTTGAGATGTGTTCAACCAATCACGTGAAGGCAATACGCCATCTGGAATATCTTTTTAAAGCTACTTTTTTATAGAAAACAAAAAATATAGTTTGATAGAGAATAATTTTCTCTATCTGTCGATGTCCAATTTATGTTCCGCCTCTCCCAAAACCGATAACACCAATCACTATGCGCCGATATTGTTTCTCTTATTTCACTATACTCTTTGCCGTGTGGGTCCGTACCAATAGATGTCAGAAGATTTTCCACGGAGGCTATGAAATACTGTGCGATTGGTTAATCAATTGAATTAATGAAAAAAAAGAAATAGATAGGAGAAGAGAAGAAGATGAATTATATATACATATATAATCATTATTTCTTTTACCAATCGATCGATCTTTTCCCGGTGATGGTTGTAATATTCATCTAAGTCAATCTGTTTTTACTTTTATTTCAAAAATGTCAGACAACAGTTAGTTCTATATTATTTCAATAGAATATTCTTAAAAAATAATTTATTCGTTTAATAGTTCAAACACCTCTATCATCTGATGAACCTGTAGAAAAAGAAACTAAATCAGATATTTCATCTTGTTCATTTGGGTATAGAAAAACAAACGATTTTGTTTTTGTATTTTCCGTCATCTATTCATTTTAATATTTTATTAGTGATGTAAATACATCTACATCTGTTCGTTTATTTGGCCAATTTAAACAAAATGGTTTAGGTTTTAATAATACATCAACATCAACATCAACATTTGGTCAAATAACATCACGAGAAAAATCTGATGATGATGATAATAATAATTCTTCATCGACATATTTTACAACTACACTTTCAAAAATCTCATCGACAACAACAACAACCACTGGTTTTGGTTCACCATCAACACCATTAGCTACATCACTTGCATCACTTGGTGCCAAGTATAAAAAAAAAAAAAAAAAAAGAAAACTTATTGAAAATTCTCATATGAAACTTTTTCTTTTTGTCTTAGTAAACCATTATTTGGTGGTTCAAGTTGTACAACACCAAGTTCATTTACAGATCTGAAAACAACATCAACAAGTAAAATTTAAATTTAAAAATAAGTTATTTGTATATTTGTTTTTTTCTTTCATTAGATAAAACAAATGATGATGATGATGAAGAAGAAGAAGATAATAAAGCATCTCTATTAGAAACAGTTGCTGAATATGAAGCTAAACGAGCATCAACACATCCAACAACGACTATTCAAGGTGATACGTCAACCGGAGAAGAAAATGAAATAACGAAATTTCAAGTTTGAAATTTATTTTTCTTCGATTTTGAATTTATTTTTTTTCTTTATTGCCAATAATTCTATAGATGACTGGTAAATTATTTATGTATAATGGTGAACAACAACAATTCGTTGAACGTGGTTATGGAATATTAAAAATAAATGAAAGTCATGATCCATCAGATTGGGATCGATTACAAGCTCGATTAAGTAAATTAACTCAAAACTTAGCTGCAATGCATCACATAGAACTGAAAATTTTTCTTCCATCCGATAGTAGACATTCTTTACAGTGCCTACCTTGTTTATTCAGTTTCTTTTTATCTTCTCAGATTTTAGAAGAAGAAGAAAAAAAATTAAGATTGCATACTTTCTATTATTAATAAAAAATCACGTTTCAACTCGATCGGACGTATTGTACTGGAAAAAACGGAAAGCAGTCTCTACTTTTGACAAATAGATGTAGGATAGTTCGAAATGTATATAGAATTCTATTTAAAGAAGCCCTCCACTCAGAATTGATTGCCGACTTAGAATGGACCGTTTGGGCTAAAATTTTCAGGAATGAATGGTCCTAGTGAGAAACACTTGCGATAAAAATTTCAGCCTCATATACCCTACTAAACCGAACTTCTGGCTTGTTTTACTACCTTCCAGGAGAATCGAAATAATTCTGTCGTTATAATGGGTACAGAGTTCTGGCCCATTTTAAGTTAAAGCTAGCCTCTGTGCGCAACTTTTCATCAGACGGAATTTTAAAATGCTCTTTTATTCATTTTTCATGAGCATTTTAACGGACATGATGTTAAAAATAAGCATAAAAAAATGTGACTTTACATTAGTAAATTCTACTTTTTTCAGCCCAGGAATCAAGTATTAAAAATCCGTCCGACGAAAAGTTAGCTCTGATTAAGATCTTTAAAACAAAAACAAAACATTGGGAATGCTCCGAGTTGAGTGGGAGTTATTTCAATTTTTCAGTGCGAAAAATACTAAAGAAGTTTTAGAAATGAATTTTTTTATTCAAATCCAGAACAAATCATATTACAATGAGATACATTTTTAATAGATTCCAGTGGACCGTTTTAAAATACGTGATAGATGAAGGTAGTTAATGCTATCTGACACGCTGGTTAATATAAAAATGTTCTATTCAATAATAATCCAAGTGGCAACAGAGTTTTTCCAAAACTGAAAAGCTTTAAAGACCACGAAAATTTCTCCGAAGATATGGCAGTAGAGTCAAAGTTTCATGTGAT
The DNA here is from genome assembly GCA_905250125.1 of Rotaria sordida. NCBI lineage: Eukaryota > Metazoa > Rotifera > Eurotatoria > Philodinida > Philodinidae > Rotaria > Rotaria sordida. Next base: position 25,412 of record CAJNOL010000666.1, on the reverse strand, counting down.
AAGTCTTTGAAAATCCGGTCATTTTCCTGAAAAGCCATACATATTCTGAAAGAGAAAATTTCGCTGCATCTTTCTGTGATAAAAAGTCAATTTCGATATTTTTTTTGAAGAATTCGATTTTCCAAGGGAGAGGTCCCTTAAACTAAATCCATACATCCAGAAAATAAAATCTGCATATGCTTGTCTTTAAATAAATAATGAAACGATATGTCGTGGGTATCAACATCGAATGGTTCAAACTTGTGAAAAGCTTCTTCATATATATATATATAGTTCGAATTATAACACTCAAATACAGAAATATGATAATGTATAAAAATAGATCGATTGAATATATTGACAGCAATTTTATGTCAATGAGAATCAGAAAATTCTCATCCCGAATAGACTTTATCAATTATTCCATTTTGTAGAGTATGTTGTTTTAGGTATATATAATGAAATATGAAGTCCCACTTTACGAGAATATTCAAACGTTGTTTTAAAACACTGCAGAATTACAAACTGCTTGATGATGCAAGAAAAAGTTTGAAATGACGTTTTTGTTTTGCTTTTTCTTTTTTAGTTATGAGACTTGATAAATCATTTCGTGTTATTCTTAATTCACCTATTTTTCCAAAAATGACTGTTGAACGAGCTACTGATCGTTCAGTACGATTTGGTGCTCAAGATGAATCACAATTACGAATATTTATTATTAAAGTAAGATTTCTTTAAAATAAATATCAAATCTTTATCATTTCCTTTCAAGGCTTCAGCAAATGATTGTAGTAATCTATGTAAAGAATTAAAATCACGTATTCAAATTATCGAACGACAACAAGTATCAACAACAAATATCAATACATCAGTATGTTATCTCTTCTGTTTTTTTTCTTTAAGATATTTATTTTTTATTTTTTGAATTTTAGACAAACAGTAGTAATACAAGTGCATCATCGGATGTTGTTGTTCTTGATGATTCATCTCCTAAAGAAAATTTATTAACTGCTCAACGAAAACGATCTCATTCAAAAAGTGATTCAGATATATCAGAAAATACAAATGATCTTTCAAAAAAATCAAAGTACATAGAATTTACATTAAGTTTTATGAGAGAAAGCATAGAGTCTGTGAATAATCCCTTCGTTAGTAAACATAAAATTCATGGAGCGTAATGAACTTAAAAAGAGAAATTCTATTTATAAATGATTTTTCTTTCAGGAAAAAATGTATATGTCATAGTTGACATGAAGAATTCAATTGAGTTTGGAATCCATGAAAACAAGACGAACTAATTGATTTAGACAAGATTTTTACAAAAAAACATAAATAAAAAAGTTTTCATGTTTTCTAAATCTGATTCAAAAAATTTATCACGATATCATCAATTCCAGTATTTAGACTAAACATTTAACTTTCGATGACATTTGTACTTCCAATCATTAATTATGTTCTAATATCATAATTATATAAGGTACATATTTCGTGCTATTCTCATTCTTCTTTTTAAAAGTCATCGACATCAACTTCCTGCTCATCTGATTAAATACTTAAAAAAAAAACATAACATTTTTTCAAAAACTTTCATCAATCATTCAATATTCCCATATTCTCGAGATGAAAAAAAATGTTGTCGAAATATTTATTTTATTGAACAAAATAAATATAGTCAACTTATTATTATTTATGTATAGAATAACAGTCTAAACATATCTCTATTATCAAGTAAACTTCAAAATATAATCAAATTATATCAACAAAAAAAAAAAAAAAAAAAAAATTTTTTTGTTTATGTACTCTCGATATTTTTTATTACAGAATTATGAAACACTATTCCAATCTCGACTAACGTCTAAACTCACTTGCCATATATATATATGTATATAATAAAACCTGGATATTACAAGCAATAAAACACTTATTTATTATCTCATAAATAATAACAATCTTCTCAACAACATACTTGTTGAAAGTAATCTTATGTTCTACATTTTAATATACAATTGCAAACGAAAATGAGAGATCTTACTGAATTATTTCCAATGTTGTTTGTCTATCATAAATATAAAATTACGAATTAATTTCAAAATAGAATGTAGCAAAAATAAAAAGAAACAAGAAAGCAAAAGTGTATATTTCCATAAAATTCTGATCCTCATAATACGTAATATGTTGAATTATGCATGAAAAAAAAAAGTTAATAAAACATACCCACGAATGAAAATATATGGGATTACATTATATTGCGTTCTTTTTATTACACAATCGAACGTATTTTTAACAAAAAAAAAAACAAATCTATTTTCAAAGGAATTGTTTTCTTCTTTTTTCTACAATATATATGTAAAAATTTATTTTCTATTTTAATACTAATAAACAACTTCTCTGAAAACAAAAATCAATCTAGAAGAAATCTTCTTTTATTCTAGGTTAGTTGAAGAATATCAAGAAGTCAATAACGATACTAATCGATTGACAAGTGAAGATGATTCTATTGAAGGACGTCCCAAATCAAATGAACAAGAAACTGCTAATAGTTAATAAAAACAAAACAAAAAAAAACAATACCAGATGTCAGAAAAAATTCTTATTTGTTGTTATTTTTATTCATTTATTATTATTATTATTATTATACTGAAAAAAAAAGAAACAGAAGTCTAGATTATATACATGTAGATTTTTTTGTTTTGTTTTGTTTTTTTTGTTTTTTTTTATACATGACATGGACGATGTTGTCTTCGTTTAGATATATGAAAAAGACTAAAGGGTAAACAGAAAAAAATATGTTGTTGATTATTATGAATTGTAATATCATTATCAAAATGTTGTTGTCGATTGATAGCAGTACTTGCATTGGATTGTTTCGAATGATAACGATGACATTTTTTTAATGGACGACAATATGAAGAAGTTTTTGATTTTGTTTGTTGTCGTTGATTTTCATTTTTAAATATAATTGGAGCTGCTATGATAAAATGTGATGGTTGATTAATAATATGAACAAATTTTGGTGTACTACATAAACATGGTGCAAACGACATTATTATATTTTTCAATGAATTTTTCTTGCTATTTATATATATGTCGATCTCTACATTCGACATGGGTAGATAGAAAAAAAAACACATCTACTCAGCATGTGATCGATATGCCGGTATAGTTTTTGTTTTTTTTGTTTTATTTTATCTTATTTCAGATTTATGTTATTGTTCACATCCACCTACTGAGTTAATTGAGTTTCATTTAAGACATCATTCGATCAACCATGTTAATGTCAAAGAGAAGAAGAAAAAGAAAAAAAAACAATTTTTTTTTTATTATTTATATTATCTAATCGATGTTCAGTGTGAAATTCACATAGAGTTAATTATAGATGTATATCGTATTTAATTGAAATCACTATCAACATAATAGTACAAAATTTTAAATATGATATATATATATATATGCATTAGAGAAAAAAAAATACAAGAGTAAATATATGCATATAAATAACATATGGTAGACTGTAAATATCAGTAATCTTTAAAAATAAGAAAAGGTAGATATAGATGGGTTTTTCTTTTTATTTTATTATCACTTGTGTAAATGACATTTAAACGAACTGCAAAATAAGCTTTTTCTTTTAACGATAAATATTTCTGTATCTTCAGTTAATCATTGTCATCACTATGATTCTTCTTCGTTTTTTTCTTTTTTTCTATCATTTGATTATTGGACGCTTGCTAGCGTCAGCCATGTCTTGTCAATATTATATTGTCGCCATATTTGTGTTTATACCATGAGTATCAATATGTATACATAGGCAAGAATTCAACATCTTATATACGTATATATACGTATATCCACAACTGTTCTCTATACGCAAGACATACACAGAAGTTTGCGTTCGTTATATTGTATAAATTTACAAGAGTGTCTTTCTCGTCTTTAAAGAAGTAATTAGAAGGCGTAAAAGAATAGTAACAGAATACAGAAATGGCAAATAGAGTCGCGCATGCTCTTCGAGTTGGATAGATGACGATTCTCTAGATTTTTTTTTTCTTCTCTTCTCGTTTTTCTTTTTTTTTTCTCATCTCGACCTCATCTTTTGTTCTGTTTTTTCTCTTCTTTCTATCCTTTTTCGTTGGTTGAGTTTGATTCGTTTGTTTAATGAAAGAGAGACAAAAGAAAATGAAAAGTTGTTCTCTTTTTTTTTTTTTTCGTTTCGTTTTGTTTCATTCTTTATATGATTTGAATAGACGAAGAGTAGTGAATTTTACTTTAGACAGAGCAACATGTTGGTCACCTCTTCGCAATCATCGACTCAACGGCCATTAGGTTTATCGGTAGAAGAACTATTTGCATTAGATCATCAATATCGTCGTATTGAACAACAACAACATTTAGCACAATTACAAAATCAAGCACGTGTAGCATCATCATCGAATCTTAATCGTTTAACTAGTCGTTCACTTGATCTCATATCATCAACAAATCCTCATCTTACTGTTCTACCATCACTTGAAGTACAAGGTCATGGTTATACTCATCGACCACAACCACCACCACCACCAATAACAACTTCATCCGTTCTAAATTATGCACGATCACATTCAATTGATCAACTCAGATATACACCACCAGTATTTTCAACGCCATCTTCGAAACTTTTAAAGCCTACATATAATCAACGATCAACAACAAATGATAGTATACAACAAAATTATCATTCAAAATATCGAACCAATTTACAGGTACGTTATGTTAATAAAACAAGTAAATAATTGTATGCAAATATATAAATAATATACACATTAAATGTGAAAGAAAGAACAGTAAGATTTTTTTTTCCTATTCTCAAACCTCGATCATGACTCTAGGGAAGTTGACGTTTCAAAGTGCACACGCATAGAAAAAGAAAAAAAAAGAAAACCTAGTTGCACGTTGTTATTTCTTTATTTGACAGCATCCGCTTATGGCTACCAGTACTCCGCCATCTTTGGGAAATAATATCATGCATAATATTCCCTCATCATCAATTGATCTTAATAATGATACACGAAATTCTTGTAAATTACGTCGACAACACCCTATTAAACGTGAATCATCACGTCGAATTGTTGTTCGACCTGTTGTACAAAGACGACGAGAACCATCAATTAGTTCATCATGTGAATCATTAGATGAATTACGTTTACCTACTCGTCCTATTCCAACTGAACAGGTTTTTATTTAAAAAGAAAAAAAAAATCAAACATTTATTTTATTTTATTTTTTGTAGTCAAATATTTCCAATCAATCTGCACCATATACACCATCAACATTATTAATAAATGATATTATTGATGATTCAACGAAAAAATTAAATAATTTAACACGTACATCATCAAATAATGATTCATTATCTGATGATAATGATATAAATTTATATGAAATGCGTGTACCTATTGGTAAAACCTATGATACATCAGATATAAGTGTACAATTAGAAGGACCAAAAATTTTAATACATTGTCATACAATAGAACCAACAGATAAACGTGGAAATTATCGTAAACATGAATTTAAAACCGAATTATTAGTACCTGATATTGTTGATGATGAAACAATTGTTGCTTATTTAACTGAAGATGGACAATTAATTGTTGAAGGTAAATATCAATTATGGGCATGGGAAGATATTAAACGAAAGAGAAAAATTGAACAACAAAAAATTAAATCTTCATCATCTCCAATTCTTCAATCAACATCACCACTATCACCAGAACCACTATCATCAACAGATTCTACTTTAACATCGACAAGGAATGATGGAGGTAGGTTAATAAGTCTAGATAACTAAACATTGTGAAAAAAAAAAAGGATTTTATTATAAACTACAAAAATGTCATTTTCATTATCATAACTTGAATTCAGGTCTTATCGATTAGACTATATATTGTCAATTGTTAAATAGTTAACAAAAAGTTCTTTAGAAAAAAAGTATTGATGATAAAAAAAAAAATTCATTCTTGAGCTGATGTAGGTTTTTCTTTTTTTTTACATGCACATTATATCTAATTAATTTTCTAATACATTGCATGTCGGAGTCATCGACGCGATGAACGAACAAGCAGGTAGTTAATCAAAATAAAAAAGAAATAAATCAACTAACTATATATTTCTAATTCTGTGTGTATATATGAATGTTTATTAACTCTTTTAAAGTGTTTTTTTTTCAGCACTTCTAAGTCAGCTCAAAGCAGTTGCTGATTGGTTCAGTAGGGCATTATCGCCCTAAAAGAAATTTCTTGTCTTTTTAGCACGGTTCGTGTGTATATGATGTTGTTCTTTCCCAGCATGGTGTGCCATTTATTATTTTTTTTTTGTTTTTCTTCACTAAGTTCTATTCAAATTATTTTTATGTTTTTCTTTTCAATAGACCTGCAACAAGAGAAGATATCACCGTCACTCATATCTAATAATCAGCGAATAATGTATAATAATAATAATAATAATATTACTCCTCTAAATACAATTGAAACATTAAATAATAATCGAACTTTAATTCATATTGGTGAATCAACAATATCATCACAACAAAATACAGATACAAAAAGTGTAAGTGATATAATCAATCGTTTTAATACAATATCTACACCAACTATATGGGATGGACAATATACATTTACAAATGATATTCCACCTCTTCTTATATATCATATTCGTTTACCATTTGAAACATTAATGGATTCTATACGTATACAAGCTGATTCAGAATTAAATTTATTAAAACTTTTTATTGAACAACAAGAGAGAAATTTATTATCACAATATGAACAACAACAGCAACAAAATAAAATAATAATACGTTCAACATCACGTTATTGTCGTCTACCAAAAGATCATAGATATGATTATACTCATTTACGTGTCATATTTCTTAAAGATAATTTTATTCGTATTGAATTACCAACGTTAAATTAAAAAAAAAGTTTCTTTCTTTCTTTCTTTCTTTCTTCCGTCAATATTAATACCGGTAATAAAATTTTTCTCTCTTGTGTTTTCTTTTTGTCATATTAAAACTATACTTATATTTACTGGATTATTGTATCATTTTTCTTATTTGTATCTGTATATATATTTTTTTTCTTTTTATGTTCGTCTTAGAAATGTGTGATAAGAATAATGAATAATTCTTACAATATCAGTATTGAAATTCTAAAATATTTGCTAAACAATTCATTTGTGATATTAGATAGAATATTTAAACTTTTATTCTTTGTGTTCTGTAATAAAACGAAAAAAAGAAGGTTAATAGTTAAGAAGTTATTGAATATTAATTACAAATTTCTTTTGATCTATAAATAAATGTCATAGAATGCTAAATATAGCATTATTTTCATTAAGAATAATATGAAACAGACAGTTATTACTCATCGTATTTCTCATATATATTTCTATCAATTAGAATGATTTATCATCTGCTATTGATAGAATATTTTCATTAGAAAGATCGTTCATCAAACTTGAACTTTCATAAAAGAAGATTTGTTTATGATTGATTGATTGAATTTTTTACTGTGTATGTATTGCATGATTGCATCTTTTTCATTCAGATTTTAATGATAATATGAATATGTGTATGACATGCAATTCAATATAATTCAAGCTAGAAAACTACCAATTATCGAAAAGGCAACAAAATATTCAAAATAAATGGAAGTTTAATATTGACTTCGGCTAGTACACTTATGCATAAGCTTAAAATAAGAAAACTAAAGTTCATAGTAGAAAATTGTTCGATTCTATAAAACATTTTTTTTTGAATATTTCATAGTTTATAACTATAATTTTCTATTAAAAAGTAATAAGAAAATTATATGTCTTTATATCGACACAACTAGGACAGTTTTAGTTCAATAAATCTATATAAATCGATTGTTTGGTCTTGACAAAAGATTTCAAAGAAAATTAAAAAAAATAAAATAAGCGATTCCCTATTCTCTGCATATCAATTCTTCACTATGTGAGTTATTCGTTTTTGTATTCATCTAAGGAGAAACGATATGAAAAAGAAGTAAAGTATTATTTTGTTTTTATCTTATAGTCTTATTTGTTTTAATATCTTTCTGTCTGCATTCTCTTCCGATGTGTTTTCCTTGTCTACTACCATATACATGAAAGTTTTTCTCATAGACATAATTATTTTTATACTTGACTAAATTTTCTCTTTTTGTTAATATTCGTGATAATGGAGGATAGGAAGATGGAGAAAAAAACGTCCAAGAACAACGATGTAGATGTAACATTCACACCTGATAAAGTCAAATATTTATAATCAGAATGGAAGAAGAAATCTTTTTCATTTCACACTTTACTACAATGGTGGTTTACAATAACAGCTTTTTTTTGCTATATGGCATTCGTTTGGTATCGATTGAATATTTATTACAAGAATGATTTAAGCACTTTATTTTAGTATTGTATATGACTCAGCACGATTTTCTTCAATGAAAAATGTACGTCTTTTTAATACCATTTATTATTATCATAAATGAATGACTTTGAAGATGTTTTCTTGACTTTATTATTTCTGTTAACGATCTGTTAATTGTTTTATTGCTTTTTAAGATAGTTGGATAGATAGGCAATTACATAGATAAGTAATTATATAGGTAGATTGATTGCTAAACGGGTTTGTAAGTAAGTTAACAGGTAACGAGACAGATCTATCTGTCTACTTATCATTTATTAATATTATATGAATCATATACATGAACAAAAAGCTCATTGAAAAAACATATAAGAAAAGGCATAAAGATAGAGAAAAAATAAAGAAGCGTGTAAAAGCACGGAAAATCTGAGTGTTTTAAGATGTTAATCGCGGTTCTCGATTGTGAGTGAGAAATATTTACAGTAAGTAGATGCCAGATTGACTAAGAATTTGTAACGCATAAACTGTCAAAAATTTTACTTAGTGTAAGAAGTGATCAGTTTCCCGCTGCCTTTTTTGAATGATAATTGGGAACCGTGATTAGCACTCGCAAATGGTCGAAATTTTCATAAGTGTTTTTTTGTCTGCTTGGGTAGATCTCTGACCTTTTACGCTGGTGAGCTTTACAAAAGTCTCCTATATCTTAAATAAGTGATTAAATTATCGAATTGTATATGAGTTACTCATTCCCTTTTTAACTTGATATTTTAGACAGCATCAACGAAAAATCTTGAATTGATTATTGACTTTCTCTACTTATGTTTTTTTTTTCGATATTTTCAGATAATTAGATTTTTATTCAAAATCTGTTCATAAATATGATATAGAATTTAGAACGATGCTGTATCAAGCAACTTGATGATTATTGAAAATATCAGCATAACTAAGCAAAGTATACGAGAAAAATAGTTATGATTACTATTGAAAAGGATTAATAATCAAGGGAAAAAAAATCATTGCTATTATTGGTGATTCTTATATGTTCTGAATTATTATTTATTATATCGAAATCACATATTATTATCAGAAAAGCTATTATGAAGCATTTCATGAAATTACTTAATCCATCTGAAAAACTATGTTATCGAACTGATGGAATTATATTTATACATGAGCAATTAAGAAAATTACAAGCGAAAAAAATTGGATAATAAAAGTGCATATACAAATGAAAGTGATGCTTCAAAACTGTCATATATATATCGAAAAAACTATTTAACTTTAGTCGAGTTCATTGAGAATACTCGAAAATAGCTTTTTGTGTCTCATTGATTTATTCCAAGAAGTTACTCTATTCATACAATATTTCATAATTCTTCATATAAAGATATGATAAAACCATCTTTTGATGGTTTACGGATGGAATTTGGTGTCTTTCGTGATTCTACTTTATTTCATATTGCAATATGAAAAAAATGCATTTTTGTGGTAACAAAAGTGAACTAGTATATGGTCTTGATAAATTTAGCGGTTTACTGATGGATTGAAGACCTGGATTCAAGAGTGGAACTTTTGGTATACCTAATGGAATCAAGATTTCACATCCATCTAATGTTATGTTAGTAAAGGACCTTTTTATTGATACATTACCTATTCATCTTCATTTGATATTAATAAAAGCAACATTTTGATGATAGTGTTATAAAGTATTTATCATTTAAAAATCCTACGATTACTCAGTACTATGTATATCATACCGATTTACTTCAAACTATATAAAATCAATAGATATCAGACATTTCACTTGTGAAGCTATGCATCGTAGAAAATAAATACTTTGAATAAATAAATAAAAATAAAAAAAGGAAATTATCAGCTATGGTTTCGGTGTTAGAAAAGGAGAGTTCCATACCCATGCTTCTCATTACCTTCCGTGTACCATTATTCCGTTTAATCTTTTTGGAAAACAATTTCACAGTATTCTATTCGTAGGCAATGTTTTATTCTACGAGCTTTCGAATAAAGTTCGATAGCGAAAAAAGCAAAAGAAAAATAATTGACACATTTCTTGACAATAGAGTAGTTTTTTCGACTATATCGTTCACTTTGATAAACATCTCACTTCCTTTGTTGTTGATGCTACCAAAGAATATATTCAAAGAATAAGATTTTATATTATTTTATGTAAACATATGGATGCAGACAGTTTTGACGGACTTTCAAAACATTTAGTTTTATTCTAGACTAAGTCGGTATTGCTTACAATGAAAATCAAACAAGAAGACAATACTTAATTCACGCCATATCTCTATGTAGTTAATTAAAAGAGTCCATACCGTGAAAATCGTGGTGATTATCAAAAAAAAAAAGCCAACGTAAAATCATGATTACTCGTATTTCGTAAAAAATCAGTGCTTAAATCAGATTTTATCGTAATTGTGATACAACATATAATTTTTCGAAAATCAACGATAAATCAAATTTAATCACTGATTCCAATTATCGATTAAGAATCGTCAATTAATTAGAGAAATATTTCAAATTCGTAAAATTGAGAATTAAATATAATCATATGATAGTGTAAAGTTGAAAAACTTGTCATTCTTCTATCGTCAATGTGAAATTGCATCGCACATCGATTTTATTTTTAATTTTTATTACAAATTTTTATCCATGTAGAATAAAGTAAGCATAATCGATAGCTCACAAAGAATGAGAGTTTTCATATTTTCTCCAATTTTCCTAGATTCTGACAGAACTTTTTCTTTTTTTGTCAAAAGATTTAGCATATAATTCTCTATAAAACTATATACAAATAGATATCATAGACATAAAAACAAGCAAAAATAGTTACTATAGTAATAGTACTGACATATAACATCAATGACTTTCAAATACAAAAATACAGTTGTCCTTTATTTATATCGGACTACATGGACAAATTGTACTATCGATTTTGTAGAACTTCAAAAACTCTATCGAATTAGTATGTTCAAGAATTTCTATGATGAAACTTTATTGCATAAAATAAGCATTTGAAGTTTTTGAAAAAAGTTTAGTCTGCATCAGTGAAAACTAGAGACGATATATTGAGCACGTACGCAGATCTTTATTCTTTATAGGCCGCTCATTACTTCGGCGAATGCATAAATTGAAAAATATGAAAGTGAAATTATTTCGATATTTTGTTTTGATTACCTGTATATAGTCTTCAGTTTTCTTTTTTTTTGGCTAATTTTTTTTTCTTTTTCTTTTCTGTAAATAGTGAGTCAGAGTCTGTCTCGCTTCTCTCAATGTTTATAATAAAAAGAGGAAGCAAAGAAAAAATATAAAATCATTCATCCACAGCGAATGAAAAAAAAGGAAAAATAGAAAAATATTATTATTGTCCTGGATGCAGTGATTTGTTTTTGACACATGCTCGTGTTTGCGTAAATTTAGCAGCAAGATTTGACAAAAGAAATTTAGTGAGTAAAGAATTTTAGATGGGAAACTATCTGTTCTCATTCTTTTTTCGAATCATATTATGATTTATCCATGATCTGCCTTGTATTTCGGTTGAATTCATTATTAATTGTCTTTGGGTTTGAATACTAAGGGTGAACTCTGTCTGATGGACAGTTAATACTCGATAAGGTTAGAATTAATAAGAATATTTTCAATGAGCAGTCTCTGTATTGCAATTGCTTTATGAGACAGGATTAAGGTCATGTTTTAGTTTCAGATCCCTTAGTCTTCATCTAGAGAACTCAACATTCTCATTGAGTTTATTCCTCAATGATTTCTCACCATTTCACAATTTTCTCATCGTCGATATATTAAGCAAAAATTTTTTTTGTATGAATGTCAACATGAAAAATTTCACAACTCTCAACTTTTCTTAGTCATCATTGTAACGATATTTCACCATCTTATATGCAAGTGTGTTTCTCTTGTTGGTTTTTTGCCTTCGGTGCTCACGTGACGTTGTGTCAATAATAAAAATACTTTTAATCCCACAGAATGAATCACAGCAATGTTCCTTTTCATCAAGTCTATAACGCAAAAACTCAAGTAAAAAAACAGATTTTTGTTGATGCTTGCTAACGTAAACAGGTAAAAAATAACTGCTCTTTCTACTAAAAATATTTTTCTTAATGAGAGAAGTTGAAAAACGATCAAATGTTATTAAGAGTAAAAACTGAAAATGGTATCAAGACATCAAGTATTATATTCGAGACATGAGAAAAATTTATATCGAACTTTTCGATGTTTGAAAGTAGTTAGGATACACTTAGAACGGAGAAAGCTAGAGTTTTTAGTATTCTGTTCTTCGATATTATTTACGCTCATATTATGCTTTTTTGATGGATACTTTCATTGATCGTTAGGATCAAAATATTGAAAAATGTCAAGAACCTAAAGCAATTAAACTGTTTTTTCTTCATTTTGATCGAAATAACGTCATTTGTTGATGAAGTGTTAGAAATTTTATACGAAAAGGACCACCACAAGGTATTAGAAAATATAGACTGTGTCAACGATCACATCGTTCTCACTCTCTTTCTTTTGTTATACTTGCTTTTGAAAGTATTTTATCTGCAATAACATTCTTTTTCTTTTTCTCTCGGCTTTCATGTGTCATATATATATGTGTGTGTTTTGATTCTGTTATAGTCAGTTCTGTTTTATTTTTAATGCAGTAATTCTTTTCAAGTAATTCTTTGTTTCATTGGGTACAGATCATTTCAAAGAGAATACTCACAGACTACAATTAAAACTTTTTTAAACAAATTTTTGTCGTTGACTATCCATGGAAGTATACTGCTAAAATATAATTAAAATTCTCAAATATCACTTCTGAAATTGAAGAACTAACTCTCAATACTTCGATCGATTCAACAACAAAGAATGAAAACCAAAATTTATTCTGCAATTAATTATTTGCAAAAGAAAACTACATGTAAAAAAAAATATCTTTTTAGATTAGTCGTTGAATTCTTACATTAGATTACTCAAACAAAAATTTTTAGTATAATACAATGAGTAATCGTCAAATTACATTAGAATCTAATGATAAACAAAAATTCGATATCAATATTGATATTATTGAAGAATCGAAAACAATCAAGTATGCCTTAGAAAGTAAGAGATTCTTCTTTCGAATTCAATTTTTCAATTTTTTTTTTCTTTGAAGATTGCGGTGGTGCAGAAGGAACAACCATTCCACTACCAAATGTAGATTCGGCTAACTTGAAGAAAGTAAGAAATGTTTTTCTGCTGTCTTTTCAAGCACAATATTGATGACTTTCAATATGTTGATATTAAAATGAATGAGTAAAATATTCCATATGATAGTTTAAACAATATTATTATTTTCGAGAAATATTCAGAAGACAATAACGAGAATGGAGATAGACACAAAGAATCAACTAAATTTTGGCTATAGAAACTCTTCAACAAAATTTTTTTTATAAGTTAATGCATCTACATCATAAGAAACTTTTTTTTTTTTATCAGAAAATTTCACAAGATTTGTGATACCAAACCGAAACATTGCTTTGTGGTAATCTTCAAAATGCATCTTCTAGCAAGAGGATACGTCTTATATTCACTTCACACTCCCACCTTCATTATCACTCCTTGTCATTTCGTCTTAAATCAACATATTCTTCATAGTCTTAGTTCATTGAATTATTTCGTATAGTCCCCCCTCATCTAGCTTTTTGGCATGTTGATGAAAATAAACATATAATTTTGTTTTTAATCGTAAATCTAGATTATTGAATGGCTGACTCATCATAAAGACGATGTACCATCATTCGATGACGATGAAGATTATGGTGAAAGGAAAAAGATTGAAATATCGAAATGGGATCAAGATTTTCTTAAAATTGATCAAAATAGTCTCTTTCAACTTCTTTTAGTTTGTTTCTTTTTTTTTTATATTACATTTTTCTGTAACTTACATTGTTTCAGGCAGCGAATTATTTAGATATCTCAAAACTAATTGATATTATATGCAAGACAGTAGCTGATATGATGAATGGGAAAACTACTGAACAGATTCGAGAAACATTTAAAATTCCAAATGACTTTACACCAGAAGAGGTCAGTTTATTATATTCTACTTAATTTTATTTAATAATATCAAGTATTGTAGGAGGAAGCGCTGAAAAAAGAATACGAAATGCCAGCGGACAATAAATAATAGTAACAAATAAATTCACAATTTTAAAAAAGCAAATTAATTTTTTTGCTTTGTTTTATTAATTGATGTGGTTCTGTTTTTTTTTGTTTTATAATTGATTGGTCAAAATTAATTATATGACTTTTCTGTCAATTATAATAAATCGAGAGACCGATTTCTGGTCTTATGTACATTCTCTATTTTGTCTACATTACGATCAAAAAGTAACATATTCGTAGTGCTACAGTTTATTTTCATCTCTTATGAACATTCTTACAATAGAAACATCAGAATAGAAGTTCTGTTATCAACATCAAAGTAGCTTAAAATTTATTTTTCATTGAACTTGGGTTAGTTTCGAGTTCTAATCAACATATTTCTTGTTTGAGATTCGAATTAACAAATTTTGACTTCTTTGATATCAAGCTTATAATAGAAATACTGATTGAGTAATTATCCAAGATTGATTATTCAACATCAAACATATGTATTCTTATCAATAGAAATTCAATTGTGTGGAACGGGTGGTAGAATCATTAATCATATTTAATCAAGTTGAATTCTCATGTAATGTCATAGAAACGTCAAATCGAAGTTCGAACTAATCAGTTCTATTTTTGGTTTTTGGGGCAGTGCTAGTGCTCTTATTCATGATATTGCATGTAGTGTATCAACCTAGAAAAACTCGTGATCGATTGATATGAATCAGCAGTGTTCAGACTTCCGAAAAAGGAAACTTCGGAAGTTTCGGAAATTTTAAACACTTGTGTTCTAAATTGTTTGGTAGTTTCCAAAATTATGTCATTTCTGAAATTTCCAATATTTCCAAAAACTTTCCATTTGCTTTGTTATGTAGTTATCGAGTTGATGGGAGCTTCGGAAATTTCTGTAATTTCCTTTTTCGGAAATCTGAACATACCTCCAATTTTCTTCTAAGTACAAGAGAAACTAGAATATAAACTAGATTTGTTGAACAAGCAAAAAAAGACACATAAAATTGCTCTTGATCGAACTATTATTTATTCCATTCTAGAGTTTGACGTATCACTTACGATCATGGCAGACACAACTGGCATTGTTAATAAACGAACTATTGCCCGATATGTTCGAAATATTGATTCCAATAGACTCTATTTCGTATTTTTTTATGATCTCGATTCTTGCCTCAATATCCTTTTATTTTCTTTCATTAGTCTCTGATAAATTTCTTTTTTATCTTAATCGCTCAAATGATGGTGGCACACAGTAGATTTTGTTTTTCATAATTGCAATATCTCTCTCTCTCCCTCACTTTCTATTGTATTCATTTGTATCGAAAAATGTATGAATTCTTTTTCCTTGAACTATACCATCTTCATTATCTGACACATTTCAATTACATCAATGATGAATATTTCTATTCAAAAGATTAATCAAATTTGAAGTCTATTCAAATTTGTCTATTGTTACTAGATCTTGAACTTGCATATATGATGTTTAATCAATGATGCTTGTACGTTTTATATCCATAGGATAAAAAAATAGAGTCGATCGGATCTTGTTGACTGGTTGTGCAACATCACGGTTCACTCGAACACGCATTTCAGTATTTCTGTTAATACTTTTCATTTCAAATATTAATAAAATTTTTTTCTTGTGAATTTTGAGCTGAAAGATTGTATTGGAAGGTTTTTGTACTTAAGGATTGTTCCTCCTTTCCAGGATTTCTCAAGAACAACTCATCAAAAAAATTTGAAATTTTCAGAGCAGATAGATCTTGACAAATAGAACAAAAGTTGTCATAGATTCAAAGTTCTGGGATGCTGTCTTCTATGAAATACTGGGATCACAATAGTGAAAAATGACTTCACTGGAAGAATATTTTTTTAAATAAAAAAAGCTTTCATGAAAAAGTTGGTTTGAGAAAAATATGAAACAATATATAGTTTTCGATCTCAAAATGTATTCAATAGATAGATAATACTTCAGACTATACAATGACTCCCAAGAAAAGTATTTGGTCACAAAGAAGGGGGGGGGGTACCCTTAAATACAATCATACTGAATGTATGAACTTCATCAGAATCCACTTTAAAAAATTACAATTATTTTATCAAAAATTATTTTTCCATGAATTTACAGTAGACCCTATAATTGAGATATGTAATCATAAATAAAATATATTGAATATTTAAAAAGAGATACATTTATTTTTCTCGAAAAATAATAGTTATTCAACACGAGATGCTTTACATATGACACATACGAATAGTTATTTTTTATGATTAGAAATAGTTTTCATTCTATTAATTAAGTTATAATAATTTAGTGTAATTTTTCACGATGATTAACGTAAAATATTCAATTGATTTCGAACAAGCACGCCCGTAAACAATTATAAATTAGTATATTACATGACTCACTATTACATTTGTATTGCTTCACGCATAATACGAAGTATATACATATTTAGCATTCTTCGTTCTGGAATGTAAATAATATTATAGTAAAACTTCTTTATGGGATCGCCTTATGCTCGGCAGTCTATTGTCTACCTAAGCAAATTTTACAAGGAGTGAGCCATTCAAATATGAATACCTTTTTATTATGAATAGTAGGTGTTTATTTCTGGTCCTCTATACAATAACAACCTTTGTAATATAGGGAACATGTGCTCTATCACTCATGAGTAGAACGCAAAAAAGAAATGGTGTTATGTTTGTATTGACTTATGATTAACAATCATAGGGCACATAGGAAACGAACCAGCCGTGAATATTTAAAATAAAAAAAGAAAATAATATTAAACAACAGTAGCAGTGTAACATGTCGTTGTTTTTTTTCTGTTAAAAGCTAGTAACATGTGAATACTTGCTGATTTACCTCTGATTAAAAAATTTGAATTATTTAGTTTATTGAAAACAACAAAAAAACGATCATCTTTGTGAAGTCGAAAATCGATTGCAACTAAAACACCATCTCCCAATAATAAGCACTTTTGGTTGGCCTTGATAGTGTTCATATTAGAGAGGTTTTACCTAGGTGGAAAAAAAACAAAGGAACCGATCTTCAAAGTTCTTTCTTAACTTTCATCACATTTTCTATCGAACTTCATTTTTTTGAAAAATATAAACATAGAATTTTATTTTATGATACAATACATATTTGAAACTCACAATAAGCTTAATGATTAATTTATTTGTATATATATATAGATATAACGATATTAAAGGTAATGAAACAAGCCAATCATCACTAGAAATAGATACATTTTGAGGAGAAAAAAAAAATCATGAATCGATAAACTAAATTAAGGAGTAATATGCAATTATCGATATTAGTTTATTTTTTATAACAACAAGAAAAAGTATTACATTCAAAGTAACTACAGTTATACTAGTAAGCGATATTTTTTTTTCCTTTATCTTTGCGGTTAATAGGTATGTTTTATGGCATATTTCTTTTTCGATCAAAGTTTTTTCTTTCTATATAATTACACCAATCATCCAAATAGTTTATAATTTGAATGAACTTGTTTACATCTTATTTCAAGTTGTTCTTTATATAATTGAAGATTTTCAACTTTTGATAATAAATTATTTTGTTTAAATTCTAAATCACGAATTTGTTTTTCTAAATCATGTTTTTCTTTCCGTACTCGTGTTGCTTGACGTTTTTTCTTACGTCGTAATTCACGTTTAATAACTTTTTCATTTTCAACTTCTACATCTTCTGAATTTGATTGAAATTTTATACTGGAATCAATCAATTGATATTCTTTTACGCATAAAGAATCATCTGTCTTAGATAAAGAAGATTTTGGCGATTGTTGATCATTTTGACAAATGTTTAAATGATTGTCATTATTATTGGAATTTAATGTATCATCATTGGTAACATCGAGGATAATTGGTATTGTGTCTTTAATACTTGCATCAGTTGATGATAATAAGTATTCGTTTTGCATATCAATGTTATTGTTTAATATCAAAATAGAAACTGATAAATGAAATTTATTCAAATACGTTACTAGTTGCCTACTATATAATACCAAACAAAATACGATGAATAATAAAGAATCAACAAGTCACAATATAATAACTATCTCTTCAAAAAAAAAGAAAGGCAAAAATGAAGCAAAAAATAACCTTTTATCCTGGCCGTTTACGTATTCATTCAACTGAAAATATGTACTAAATAGACAGCGTATATGTTTTAACATATTTGTAATCATTAAGACGTATACAAAAAAAAACCGAATCATCGCTGATTCATATCGGTTGATTGTATATACAGCATAGTGGTCTAGTTTCTTTTTCTTTTTTTTATTCTGTCATCGATTTTAGATGTACATTATATTATAAAAAAGAAAAGAAGTGATTTGACATTATAAGAAATATTTATTTTTCCTATCAGTTTTATGTACAAGTTATTATATCTGTAGATTGATATAAAAATATTTTCATCAATTCAATAAACGAATGAATCAGTCTTCAAGGATAACAATCACAAGTCGAAACATAAATTTATTGACAATATTTAAAACATACTTGGAGTTGACAGAAGGTTTTTGTTTTCGACTGGTCGAATGAAATTCTTAACATATAACCGGTGAATAACTACTAGAGTCCGATGAATTAACTAACTAATTCTTTTGAGAAATCTTTAATCTCACGAAGACATACAATATAAAACTCATATAATTCGTGGACTTTCTAATAGTAAAAAATCCTATTTTTGTCTGCTATGTTTCATATACACTATCACTATGAACTAACGAATAATTCTTTGCCAGCGTTTCATTTAATAACTCACACTAACTAATATTGAACAACATTTATACTTTATTTTGACTGAAGATATGATTTTTTTTTATAAGAATTGTGTCGACAAGCAGATGAAGTGAACTTCAAACTACAGTTTTTATATTAGACTTCATATATCTAAAGATTTCTTAATACATAGTTTTTTTTTACAGTTGTATGATGCTAGTAACTGGCATGATCTTGACAATAGAACGGAAGTTTTTGATAGAGGATTAAAAATAAATCAGAAAAGTGAGTTTGAAATTTCAAGATGAAAAATTTTTAGTTGAGACAACATTTTAATTTTAATGAATAGTATGCATTGAATCCAAACGTTCGGGTTCGGATTCGGTGTCTCTTTGTTTATTGTATTGTTGCTAATAAATGAGCTGTTTGTATCCTTTCCATTGCTTCCGTTATTTTTGATGATAATTTTGTTGACATACGATCATCATCATCGGCACAATGATCTTACTCATTAGCAACTGATGTTATAAGACTCTTCTTCACGTTTATCAGACCATTCATTGAATGCATATAAACAGGTTTTAATAGCAAGAGGAATCGCAAAAAACAGTGTTCACTGTTCAAAATAGGGAGGCATTTTCAGCAAAAACCACTCCGTCGAATCTAAGTTCGTTCATAATTAGGAGATATTTACTAGTAGATGTTTTACTGTGCGTACCTCGCGTCCTAAAAAATCTGACCATTATTATTCTGAGAATCAACATTGAACTCCGATTATTTTTCACAAGTTTATTTTATATTTTGCCGTAAGTGAATTTTTCACACCTAGAGTCCCTCAGGTATCGAAAAAAAATTTTCATCATCATGGTATTAGAAGTCTTTAGAGTTCGATAGAGCTAAGTGTGCTGATTGCAAATATCATTTTTTTTCAAAAGTAGTCAGATAATAAGAAGCATTCTCTGAAAGTCTTAAAACCATTTTTTTTGCTTGTAAGTCCATTAAATTTCGAGTTAGATTCGTTGAAAATCGGTTCATTCAATGTAGAATATCTTTCTCTATCAGAATCTATAAGAACTTCTTAGATATTGAATTTTTTTTCTATCGATAAATGCCAAATATTACATTTGGATCATATTGTTACAAATAGTGATTTTTTCAGTCTCATGAAGTTATAGTCTCTACACGTGAATCAGCGAGATTTTTTTTATTGAATATGTAATTCTATTTTCCTTTTCTGATGATACTTTTTCCTCATCTAGGGAACAGTAGATCCACGAAAATGTGTAATTGAGTCCGACAAAAACTAAAAGATTGGATTGAAACCCAATCTGATCCGAGCCTGGAAGGATCCACAGCTGTCTAGGGATCAGAGGTCGAATTTTGACCGAAAAAAAAGTTGCAGAAACAAACATAATCCGACTAAGTTTTTTATGTTGATTCCAAATATGATGTTTGTTTGAAGTCAAATGAAGTTTCTTCTGCAAGAAAACCATCAAATATTAGTCAAAAAAGACACAAATTGACTTTCAAGTATAGTGATTAGAGCAAAAATGCTTTATCAGACATTAAATTTCAAGTTGAAAAGTCAATGAAGAATATCTCGCTATCGCACGCGTAGAAACTATAACTTCATAAGACTAAAAAAAAACCACTATTTATAAGAATATGACCCAGTTGGAGCAGTATTTGGCATTTATCGATAGAAAAAGAATTCAATATCTAAGAAGTTCTTACAGATTCTGATAGAGTTAAATATGCAAATAAGTTATTTTTAACATACTCATATCGACAGAACTCAACCAATACTATTAAATATTACAATCGATTTTTCAGACTCTTAATATGTAAAATTCTCGATCGAATAATTTATTTCAAAAGATCTTATATAAAATACCATTAAGAGGATACCCCTTTCCGATATTTCTTAAGAACGGTTAGGTGAAAATTTTTGAAACTTTCAGGATAGATAAATCTCGATGAGTAGAATAAAAGTTGTCATAGGCTCAGAATTGCCAAATGCTTTCTTCAGGGAGATTTTGGAAGGCCAAGAGTCAGAAATGGCCTGAAGTTTTCCCTCCGGAAAACGGTCATACTACATTCTTTTGAGCTGAAATTTTTCATGCAACAGCTAGGAATAAATCTGGGTGCGTGTTTTTTTTGAAAAATACTGTTCCTGAGGCTCAAGAGAACTAAGACAATGGAGGCACTATCAAAAAACTATTAAAAAAAAGCTTTTTTTCGTAAGGTACTTATTTTATAATACCTGCCAAATTTCATAGGTACAATGTTTTCAAGAGAAAAATAAACACGCACCCCAATTTCATCGAAGTATTCATTAAAAAAAGTTTGAGCCTAATCGGTCTTACCATTTAGAAGAAAAGGAAGGGAAAACTTCAACTTTTTGTTTAAAAATGTGATTTTGAGAAAAACGAAAAGAAAATTGCATTTTTTGGCTTTTATAGCATAAAATTGAATTTTTCACATGCAAAAAGGTAGTTTTGTCTTCTTAAAATGTGTTCGTTAGATAGAGGACATTTAAATCCACATACCACACACAAAAAACGAAAAACAAAAAAACAAAAAATTTCTAGTCGAGAAAGTAGGGGCTTCCCTTACATTGTTTCAATAGATTTATTAAAATAGGTGAATATGAGTAAGTATTTAACACATTTCCAATCTCATTTTAATGAATTCATTGAGAATTATTCATTATATATAATATGATGTTGATAGGTACGATCATGATAATAATTATTATCTATTCGAATAGTTTCAAAATTTGTCAGATATTTCTAATCGTTTTTTACTGTTATGAATAATATTCGAATTGTTTGAAATTTTGAAGAATAAATTAAATCTGACTCTTATTTCTATTATATTAACAATAAACTTTTATTTGACCTAAATGATCAGAAAACAATTAATATTCTCTTATCAAAAAGAATAATGCAAAGAATCTTGATATTTCTTTATTATTAAGTATATTACATATTTTACGAGTATTCCATTCAAAATGCTCGAATCATTATCGATTAATGATGTTCATATTTTATTCGTTCGTATTTGAAGACACAGTCTTTTTCATGAATAAATATTTTCTTTTAAGTAAACATATTGATAAAGAAATAATTGAAAAAACAAATAACATATATTTCTATTTTATACTTTTAGAACACAAACCAAAAGGTTAATGAGATATGTTAGAAACTTAATAAATATAATAAGTATGCAAAATAATAACATATTTTAATATGTGACAGAATGCATACATTAAACATTGTATGTTTAGAAATAAACAAATCCATGCTATATATAGAAATTATCAATACATCGTTCATACACATAAT
The DNA here is from genome assembly GCA_905250125.1 of Rotaria sordida. Taxonomy (NCBI): domain Eukaryota; kingdom Metazoa; phylum Rotifera; class Eurotatoria; order Philodinida; family Philodinidae; genus Rotaria; species Rotaria sordida. Next base: position 2,765 of record CAJNOL010000666.1, on the reverse strand, counting down.
TTTTTTTTGCCATTATTGACATTGAGTTAATTTAAATACTTTCTTACACGCTTGATACTATACATAAAAGCATAGAGTTTGAAAAATAGTGTTTTTCTGTTTCTCCTCAGGCGATAAAACATATGTGTACCGATTAACATCGAGAAACGATGTAGAAAAAAAAAGATCGCAAATATAAAGTTATCATCACTCAATCTTGAGAAATTTTCGTTTTTTCTCAGTAAAACTCGAGCTTAGGAACTCTCAAAAAATCGCTCGATATCCTCCTTAATCTCGATGATCTCAGGACATTCCTGTGTAAATATAAATAAATACAATAACATGTAATTAATCTTCATTCTGATATGTAAAAATGCAAATTTTCGATTTTATGCAAATGATTATTGTGAATTTGCACTTTAAAAAAAATCAAGAAATAATCTGTTGACAAACGAGATTATTGAAGGTCAATTAGTAGAAATAATAAGATATTAATTCTTGAATAAGTCATATAATAAATATTAGTTGTCATTTTTCACCTAATTCTATCATACCGTGAAATAAATAAAGACAAAAGAATCAAAATAAATATTTGTATTCATTTATAAAAAAACATATAGTTTGTCATTCGTACTGAGATCCCGTTGTAACCAATCGACACGTGATCAAAGGTTTATAAGTGCAAACATCTATTTATGTCATTTGTTTCTCTTCTTTCTTCCTCTCTCGCCATATAAAGACATGAATTCAACGCATGCATTTTATGTTGCGGAAAGAGAAAAAAAATATTTTTTCAGCTATATATAATACTTTGCATCCCAATGGATAATATTTGACGATTTATTGTGGATAGATTCAATGATTGCATTAGTAATTAGTTTGATATTTGTTGGTCTTATTTCTTTTGTTCTATTCTATACTGGATGGTTAATTCGTATTACAAATGATTTGATTTGTTTAGTATTCGATTATCATAAAAAGGTTCGTCGTGATCGACGACCAGCACGTATATTTCTTATTCGTCATGGTGAATCACAAGCAAATGTTGATCAAAGTAGAAATTCAAATTTTTTTTTTAAATTTTTTACAAATTTCCTTTATTTTCAATAGCATTATGTGCACGTCTTGCTGATAGTCGAGTTGAATTAACAGAAAGAGGTCATCAACAAGCACTTGCTGCTGGTGAAAAACTTCATTCAATAATTGGTAATGAATCTATGTATGTTTATATGAGTCCTTATCAACGTTCAAAACAAACATGGATGAATATTCGAAAAGCATTTTCATCATCACAAATTCTAACTGAACGTGAAGATCCACGTATACGTGAACAAGAATTTGGTAATATAGCTGATTTACAAAAACGTCCATATGAATTAGAAGAACAAAAAAGTTGTGGGCATTTTTTTTATCGTTTTTCATGTGGTGAAAGTGGTGCTGATGTTTATGATCGTGCATCACTTTTTCTTGATACTTTATTTCGTGAAATGGATTCTGGACATCATTATCCAACACAAAATATTGTTGTTGTATCACACGGATTATTTATGCGTTTATTTCTTATGAGATATTTTCGTTGGACTTCTGAAGAATTAGACAAAAGTAAACAATTTGCTAATTGTGAAATATGTCAATTAACAAAAGTCAATGGGGTTTATACACTTGATGGACATACAAAACCACCAACTAAATCATCATAAATATTTACAAAAAAAAATGACATTTGACATTCTTTTTTTTTTTTATATAGTCTAGAATTAATATTTATGATCTGCAGAAAAAAATAAATAAATGACAAAAACCTCAGAAACAAAATAATTTTGTTCTATTCGTAAGAATAAAAATTTGTAAGGCAATGAAGTTTTATTCAAAAGAATTATTAATAAATCGAAAACTATTTGTATAGATTTGTTCTAATTTAGATACAAATCCAAACAGAGAGTTTACAATCAAATCTAAATGGAAAAACATTATTTATTGCACTCATAGATCTCGATGTGGAAGGAACTAGAGTAGACTAATCCAATTTGTGAAGACAATTTTTCTTAAACACTTTCTATTGCCTTTGACTGTATGTCTATTTCTTTGCACCTGCTACCTCTAAAAACTATCGAGAGCCCTGGTTACACTCCTAGCATTGTCGGAAGCTCAGCTTAACGTCAAGTGAGAGTATCGGACAAGAAGAGACTCAAACGACATCCACTCTTAATAATTATATATTTTCGTTGATGATTTATTTCGAGAAAAACATATGTACATAGAAAATTGTTTCAGAAGCATATGTGTTGTAAAAAAAAACACAATCTTTTATGTATTGTTTTCTTTCTTTATTCATATTGTTAAATAGAATTTTTCATATTGCTACCGTCCAATGGTAACTAGAGGTGCCAAATTATCGTGAACACAGGAACACGCGCCTAGCCGACCTGGTATACTGTTGGTCTATCGTAGAGGTCAATACTCTAGTTCAATAGCTGAGTACAAATATTGTGTAGAAAGTTTACACAAAAAAGTTATATATAAAAAACAAACTCATCAATATGTGATTCATACGAACATTTTATTGCTTTCTTCTGAGTATTGAAAAATGTTTTCTATGTTACCTCGATCGTTTTAAATAATTCAGTGAGCAATCAATGGTTTAATTAAAAATATGCATTTTTTAAATAAACAGCTTCGCTCATACTCTTCGTAACAAGATTTACATTGACACAAAAAAGAATAAGAAAATCATTCATTGTCATGAAATATTTTTTGTTCACATTCGTTTAAAAGATATAAAGATA
>CAJNOL010000665.1:7299-113087 GCA_905250125.1 Rotaria sordida | reverse complement strand
GCTAATGTTATCTTAAGTCTCTTAAAAGGATATCTTTAATATCTCAACAGATTTTATGAGAACATAAATAAAAACCATTTTAAAGATATTAAAAAAATGATTGATTTATTTATTAATTAATTATTTGAAAGTATTTGTCTTAGGAATGTCAATTGTTTGTCTTTCTATATAACTCAGATGATTAATTTTAAACTGAAATGTTTTCATTCTGATGAATAATAAATATAACTATTATAAAAAATTGTCATGCTTTATCTTGATATTACTTTTTTGGGTGACACAATAGTCGACAGATCAAATCATTTTCGTTCTTAAAAAGCACATTCTTTATGTTAGTTGTCAAAGAAAATAAGAACCGACTAGTCTTCTCTCGACTTTTTTCCTCCTATTTTCAAACTATTGAATCAATAAACAAAAAATGATGTTTAGATTTAATATAACTTTATTCATAAAATGTACAAAAACATAAAAAAGACAAAATGTTGCCTAATTCCAATTAACTCGACGACGACCATAGAACTAAATAAAAAAAAGTTCTAATAAGAAAAACATAGTTAATAATACTAAAAAAAAATTACTTTAGGTTCAACAGTGGTAGTAGTAATAGAAGCTTGTGGTTTTTGTACTGAATCATGCATTTGTTTTTTATCTTCAGATTTCATAGTATCTTGTTTTTCTAATTCTAATCGAGAGTGTGTTCGCTCTTGTTCTAGAATTGATATCTTCGAAAAAAACAGGAAAACCTTTCAATTACTAATTCAATTAAAAAGAACAAAAGATGAATACTTGTCTTGATGAATTTTGTTTTTTCTCTTCTCTTTCTTTGGCTTGTTTTTGTTGTTCGATTAGATCATATTTTCTTGCTTGTTGCATATCATCAATAAGTATTCGTTGTCTTTCATATATTTCTTGTTGTTGTTCTTTTAATATTTGTAATTTTTCCATAATTTGTTCATGTCTTTTATCTATTATTTGACGTATTAATTTTTCACGTGATTCTTTTTCACGATTCCATTCTTGTTCACGACGAGACCATTGTTTAGCTATTTCTTCTCTTTGATGTAAACAATATAAATATAAATACTTGTTTTTTAAAGAGAGAAACTTACGGAAACATTCCATCAAGTTCTTGTTCTTTTTCTTTCTCGAATTTCATTTGTTGTTGAAACTGTTTTAACATATTTAAAGCATTTTGTCTTAATGGTTCTCGCTGTTCGGATTGTTTTAGATAATTTTCATTATCAACATGAGCGATTGATTCAAGAATTTTCATATCTAATTCCTAAGAATTAAAAATCAAGGAATATTAAATACCAAAAATTGATTATATATAACAAACCAAGTGTTCTTGAATTTCTTTCGATCGTTTATGAAATTTAATTTTATGTTGTCGAAGAAGTGGATGTCTAAAAAACAAAAAAACAATCATACGTGAATCAAATCATTGATATACCAAAAGGGAGATTCAACTATGAAATTTTATCTTCTCAGTTTGTTTTTGATCAATCAATTTTCAGTGTCTTCTATAAGAAGTATTCGTTGTCATGATAGACTACTCTATGTTGAGTCTCGATTCTAGAGTGCACTCGAAAAAACTATTTTATAGTATTGCACAAAAGTCACATCACCACCTCATTCGTAGTCATTATAAGAGCTTGATGCATGAAGTTTTGCGTAGATATAATTTATGATGAACGATAATCAATGGTATTATTTGTATTGAATTTGCTCGAGTCGTAACGGAACTATACAATATAAATTTAATTGAAGTTCAGTAAGTTCTTGAAGAATGACGATTATCTAACACTAGTATCATCGATGTTCTGTAGAAGAATGTGAAATCATTATGATAGTGATGATTCAACGAAAGTTTCATAGATTCATCTGAAATTTATTGAAAAAGTTTCCATACAATTGAACATTATTTTGTGATAGTTCCCAAAGTAAACATTGTACTGAGAAGAAATAGAAAAATGATGAACATTGCGTTACTATTAAGATTTCTAGAAAGTCAATTCTTAAACAAATCTATTTAGTATTACATTTTAGTAAAGAAAGATGATATATGCTTCTTCATTTTCATGGTGAAAGTGTGGATAATTACTGATGAATTTACAAAATAGCAATAAAACGTTTCATATGTATTTCTTTTTCTTATTTTTACTCAAAATTGAAAAATGATGTCGTAACAAGATGCATCATTAGTAAAATTTTAACAGATAGTTCATAAACTTCGCAGAACAACAAAATTAACTTCTCTGCTTTAGACAATGACATATTCGGATTAATATTGCTAATAATATTTTTCGATAATATATATGAATGTACTTCAACAAAGATTTTAATAATGATATGTCTTCATACGATATCATTCTCTAATTTTTGGTCAATGAAGGACAAAATGAATATCTATAGAACTTTTTGTTGCTATTGGGAAGCATATATCATCTTTTTTTAACAAATAGATACATTTTTACTTTACTATAGACTTTTGACAAGCACTTGATAAAAATTCAAGTATGGAAAAATCTTTCATAAATTTCAGATGAATCTATTAAAACTACATTGAATCATCTTTATCTAAATGGTTTTACATTGTTTTTACAATACATCGATTATTTATGAATTTTACAAGGAATATAACTACTACCTTCTATAACTCTGTTGTGACTTGAACAAAGTTGGCGCAAATAGTACTGTTGATTGCTGTTCATCGTAAACCATATCTACACAAAATTTCATATGTCTAACTCTTATAATGACTGCGAGTAACGATGGTGACGCGACTTTTGGTCAGTACTGCAGTGTTGTTTGAATTGAATTGGGTCACGAAAGGTATTTATCCGAAGTCGGCTCTATAGAGGATATATCTTTCGATAATAAGTTTTGTATGGAATTTTCCGCCTGATATCATCTAGAGAGATTTATATGGGATTGAATATCGATACATAGTCTCAATCTGTATTTTTATCATCATCATCATTAGCGGATATAACATTTTAAATTTTAAAAGCTTTAGAAAATTTCTATTTCTATGAACTAATCTATTCGAATAGTTCTTTTTAGTACTTCATCTAAATTATTGACGTTGAGCAACTTATATATGTAATCTTCATTTTCTCTTACCTTTCAATCACTAAACTGAATCAGCGTTGCATCTCTATTTAAAAACAAAAGAATTTTAGTCGCCGGTTGTACGTATATTCATTTACATCTGTACTCATCTCTGAAACGTCTAATTATCTATAGATGTAAAATTAGTCTAGAAAATATTGAAATAAAATAATAAAGAAAAGTACCTATCATCTTTTTGAATATGACATTTTTCTATTTGTTTTCTTTCTTCTTCATGTTGATCTAATTGAGATTGTTCTCTAAAGAGATGTTCTTCTTCTTGTTTTAATATTTCAGACTAAATTGAAATAATTTAAATATTCTTAAAAAAAAAAAAGATAACTAAATATAACAAATAACCTTTTCTTCTTTTTGTTTGAGTTCATCCATTTGTTGTTGTAAAATAATTTTCAATTGTTGAATTCTATTTGTTCGTTTATTTTCTTCTTGTTTATCTTGTTCATATAAATCGTGGCGTAATTCTTGTTGATATTTAACATTATTTTCTTCTTCTTCTTCTTCTTCTTCTTGTACCAAATGTCTTTCATTATGTTGTTCTGACCAATATTCAGGTTGTAAGTTTTCTAACTTTTGTTGTTCTATTGAACATAAACTAGGATTATTTATTGTCCCATGTTTATTGTTTTTTTCATGAATAATTGTTTGTCGTTCCGTTTCATGAGCTGAATGAAGAGAATTATCACCAATTTTCATATAAGGCATTGATTCACGTGATGATTGACGAGTTGATGCTAATTCATTCTTAATATTTTTTTTAGTAAAGAATATTTTTTTAATTATATTAAAAATAAAATTAAAACCTGATATTTGGTTTTTTCAGCTTCTAGAATAGCAGATAGATGAGTTCGACGCTGTTGAAGACGATTTGATTTATCTTGTTTTTCTTGTTCAATACGAAGTGCATCATCACTTTAGAAGTATATTATATTAATGTGAAAGAAATAAATTAATATTACTTTACCTCAATGTACCCGAAATAGGTGATGCCAATTTACTATGTGCAGAATTATAACGTGTCTGTGCATTGACATAGGTGGTTGTTTGAGGTTTTGCAGTACTATAGAGAAAAATCATAAGAATTCTTTAACATATGATTGAATTTTTACTTTTTTTCTGTTTCAATTTCTTGTTGTCTTTGAATCATCTGTTGCGGAATTATTAGATGTTTAGTTGCAGAATGAGAATGCAATGTTGGTAGTACTATTTTTTAATGTTTTCTATATGTACGATTGGATCTAAAGCCATTAAATCTTTCTTATCTATGGGATTGCCCTTCTTCAATAATTTTGTTTTTATTCATCAAAAGATATTAAAAATAAAAATTTAGAATTTAGTCAAGAATTATCGTTTGAATGTTATATACTTTCAAATAAATCAATTCAATATCGTGATAGATAGATGGTGCTAGTATATCATTGATGAACTCTTTTTTGTTTGTGTCATGTCTTCGATTCCCATAACTCATGATCTTACGATTCAAAGAAAAAAAAGTGTACTTTGATATACAAAGCAACTTTACTGGCTCAATTTTTAATATAAAAACATAACGAATTTTGATAGAAGAAGTGGTAGCACGTATGGAATTACGCTGTATTATCTTTCTTCAGATCCTTAATCGCATTTTTTTTATCAAAAGCACACGTTTACATATGCAACATGAAGACGAACAGAGAAAGCGAGAAGTAGAGAAAGATAGGGACATCAGGAAGGATAACTATGAAAGAAGAAAGGACAAAGCATAAGGTAACAAGAATGATAAGGAAGGATTAAACGTCATATATTAACAATCAATTCAACCAAAAAGTGAGAGCAGATAAGGGCACGCAATAAACTCATCAGAAAACGTCACAAAAATCCTTATTTTTCCCTATTTATTACTATAAAGTTTGGCTTTTTAAGCTCAATATTAGTGAAATCTGCGTCATAGTCATCACAACAACGACGTAAAATTCCGGTTCCACTATTGTAGTGCATTTCACTGTTTATATCCATATGGCTTCTCTCTCTTGGTTTCTATCAATGCACAGAAAACTTCATAGGACTAGAAATTTTATATTAGACTTTTTACACTAATGAAATGTTCGTCCGACATTGGCATTATTAATTATGTCTACTTAGTATGTTTCCTACAATATATTAGCTTTATTATCTATTAAATATGTATGAATGAATTGCAACTTTTTAGTGAGATTGAGATTCTAGCTATATTTGCGTAATAACTTTTGTTCTCGTTGACCGATTTGGACAATAGTTTTATATGCTATTCTTTTCTAAGTGTCGTACATTCAACGTCGGTAAAGCTAGCACCATATTCGTCATTTTCTGCCCACATTCGCTATACTATCTGAGTTGACTCTAGTTCGACTTGAGCTAGGTGCAGCATTTTACGCTGAATCGAATGGTGCTATTTTGAAGGGGGGTTATCGAGCAAGAAAACCCCTTATGCCCAAAATACTGGTTTTTCGACCTATTCTGCCAGATAATCCCTATCCGGATCCGCTATATTACCTGAGTTAACTCTACTTCGATTTAAGTTAGGTGCAAATTTTTACGCTGAATCGAATGGTATCTGTTTGAAGGGAGGTGTGACTGAGGAAGTTGGTTTTCTTGTCGGGAGATTGTATTTGCTTTCTGTTGCTGAGGATTTTAATATGTGGACGATGATTTGGTATGGGGATTGGTGATACTGGGGCTTGAAAGTGAGAGAGAGAGAGTCACTTGCTTCGCTTTGGCCATATCGCTTCTCGCGAAATGCAGTCATATCCGAACCCTCGTCGCGCACGATAACTTGTTATCGCTCCACTGTGAAAGTCTGTTGTCAGTGAAAGAGCGGAAGTATCTGGTTTGGTCACCGCGCAGAGTGATTGAGAGTGTTGCGGCGGTTTTACTCAGCACTGATTCGTCTGTAGTCGGTATTCTGTCTAGTTCAGTGAACATAGTTCTCAGTGTAGATGCTTGAGGTAGCGCTAAGAGTAAGGTGGCATCACTGTGGGTATTTTGTGGTTTCTAGTGAAGCTGTACACAGGTAAAATGATCCAGCCTTCGACACGCTGCTTCTCACTGTTTGATTTACTCACGCGTTGCAGTGGAGCTCAATAATCTTGTACCACTTTTTTTTGAGTCATATATTAATGCTAACAAACAAGATTCAAATTGTTTTCATCTCGGCATAGTAGAATTCGATTGGTATATATCCATAAGGGTGTATTGCACAAACAGTGTACCATAGTTGAAAAACTGAGCGAAAAAAGTTTTTCGATTTTAACAGCGGTGGCTAGTGCATCTTGCGGTAGCCCATGGGATGCGAATATGAATAAATGTTTACGACTACCACTATTCAATTGTCCAAGATACGACAGTTTTGTTAAAGAATCTTGTTTATAATTCAAGGTCCTTGTTCCTTTGATAGTAATTGCCTGAGTCAAATTTTCCGATGGATTCTTATGTTTCGGAGATGGATCTTTCCTTTATAATGGTGATTAGTGTTTGATTTAGAATCGTTGGCCAAAACAACACGATCTGCCCTAATTCATGCTTGGCTTTTACACTTATACAGTGATAAAATTCGTAAATGTTCAATTAATTATCGAATATGTATATTCAATAACCTTTTACTTTGAAATTACTAATCTGTGGGCTCCAAGTCTGGATTAATTCGCATGATTTTCGGTAGCCCCTTTAGCATAGAAATCAAGTAATAAATTATATTTCTACTTTAGTCCCAGTTATGAGAAAGTTATACACGCATAAAAAACTCGCGTGCCACTTTCACATGGTGTCTTCTTTTTTTCTACGAAAGACAAATTTTTCGATCCTGATATCTCGAACAATAGTTGATCTTAACAGATAGACAAAGTAATCAAAGTGTCAGCTCAGTCTTCTATACCCTCACAGAGTTATACAAGTAGGCATGCACCAAATCCTGTTTTTAGGTGATAAAGATGACGTATTTACGATGTCAAAAACCGTTAGTTCCTGTCAAACCTTCAGGTGCTCTCTACTCAACTTTTATCGTTCTATCTGACGGCAGTCACAGATATGTCAAATCCGACTAAAAAATATGCAGGATTTGATCAAAAAGCGTGAATTTTCGGTCAAATCCTGCATATTTTTTTAGTCGGATTTGACATATCTGTGACTGCCATCAGATAGAGCGGGAAAATTTGAGTAGAGAGCACCCGAAGGTTTGACAGGAACTGACGGTTCTTGACATCGTAAGTGACTCATCTTTATCACCTAAAAAACAGGATTTTGTACATACCTATATACAAGAAACAAAATGAAAGACCTCGCGTGACATTTAGTGTGACAACTATTTTTTAAGCTATTTCATATTTCATGGTAAAAAAAAATCTAGCATTAATTTGTTAAGTCTTTGTGGACTTATATCGTTCTCCATCAACTTTCGTTCAAATCTAAACTCGATCAATTTTCGATGCGTCGTTGCAAGCCAAAGTCATTTTTAATTTTGCGTGACAGCAATTTAAGGATTGACTGTATATTAAATATAAAGAAAAAACTGTCATAAGAAATATCATGTTAGAATCGATCAGTTTGTTATCCGATAAGTACCAAGTGTCAACTGTAATATTATCAACTTTCGAAGTTTAGGGGTGGGTGTGAGTGTTAATGCAGTTCAAATGATCATTTATATCCACACCCACCACACCTCGAGCAAAATATGAAAATAAGATCAGATTCGTGATCAGCATCAAAAACTGCATCTAGACATGTATGATTAAGCGATAAAGACGAAGTGCTGTAACTTTGCATTACGCGCATCTTGAAACAAATCTAATGATGCAGTTATAGATTTGTTTGATGATAGAAAGCGATATGAATGTTAGATCGAAGGACAATTAACGAGAACAATGTGCATTTGATTTATATATTCTATTAAATAAGCATACCTGTACAGACACAATGGTGATGATTAGGATGAGCACGTTTTGCAAAAGATACGATTTTTACAGATGACTGAGTATCAGTCAGTTTTTTTTGTTCGTCAATCAAGTTATATTAAAGAAAAGTAAAACGTTAACCTTGTTATTTCTAGCTATAATGGAAATCAATGTCACACCTCGTTCTCGACGATATCGAGTCTACAGAATTCTTGGGATATTATTGGCTCTAAATACTACTATTCTTTGGTTAGCAACAATACTGACTTTATTTGGTCAATGGGGTGCAGCGGAGAATTTTAAACGCCACGATTCGGTGGATAGTGATATTATCTATATATCTAGTGAAATTGCAGTACACTTACCTGGAATGATATTGGGTGCAATATCAGTAGGTATTCCTTATTTTTTAACGCTTCTCTTTACGAAACTCTATTATGATACTGACTTAAATGGATTTAAACGAATAATTTCTCTTTTATCGGTTATATTTGGATTCATTACAGTTATAGCGTTATTTGTGTTGTCGATTGTAAATTCAATTAATTCTAAAGATGTTCATTATTCATTTGTTGGAATCTTTATATATTCGAATCTTCTTTCTGCTCTATTAACAATCATATACCGATTTAAAATAAGTCAGTTTAATATAACCATAGTCGTTCGTGCTGCGTTTATCGGAGTTTGCATTCCTTTAACAATAACTTTCATTGTAATAGCTTCAATTGGTATGGCAAATAATCGGTCGAACTTGAATTCAGTAGCAGGATCTATTGAATGGTTTATTGCTATATTACTAATTTTCTATTATGGTTCATTTATTTTTGATCTATTACTTTATAAAACATAACTGAATTCTTTTGTTACAAATAAATCAAATGTAATTGTCTATCTTCCTTTTTACTGAGGGTGTGGGTGTAGTGTGTGAGTGCGGGTGTGGGTGTGGTGTGTGAGTGCGGGTGTGGGTGTGAATGGAATGGATATGGATGGATGTGGATTGATCATATCACAGCTAACATACCCACACCACCTATACCCACACCCAATAGCCAATGTATCTTGAAAATAATCCATAGCTGTTGTTTGTTTATTTGTATTATCAGTAAATTTGTGTTCATCTGGTGGACGACGAAACGATTTAAAACAATATCGACAAGCTTCATTTGTATATTGTATTTCAAACCAAAAAAAATTTTAAAATATTTTGAATGAGTAATTGTTGATCTTGTCGTGGAATACCAATAACAAATGAAAAATTAAGATTTTCATAAAACAATTCAAATAAATGAGATTGATTGAAACTAAGGAAGATTCTTAAACTTATTATATAATATAGATTCTAACTGTGATAGAATAACAATCCATGATTTAATCCATTCATTTGTAAAGTGACAATATGTATGGAAAGAAGATAAATGATAGACATGATAATCTTACAATAAAACAGTGTTTCATGAAAAACTCACCATCTCTACGAATATCATAATTTAAATAAAAGAGAGAAATTCAATTAAATCGTAATTTCGATAAAAACAACGATATATATTATTAATATTCAATGTTGGACCACATTCACTAAGTACAATCGCTTGATAATATCCTGATCCAATTCCTAGTTCATCACCTGCAACAAAACAAAATTTATATTTAAAAACATATGAAATTCGATTTCTTCTTTGTACTTAGATCATATAATTATTGATATTTTGGATATGAGTCACTTTCAATGGTAATCATATTGGATCTTTATATTTGTTTAAATAATATTTCAAGTATTCGTACCAGATTATGTGCTTCTACTATTGAGGTTCGGTTTTCAATAAAATCAAAAATACTTTGTAATTCATAAGTTTTAACAAGATTAATTAAAAATCGGAATTTATCATTTCTTTCAATTGTTTTATGATAAATTTCACATTGATATTCTTTTTTAAATTTATATGTTAAATCTTCTTTTGCATATAAATATTTTCTATTATCATCCCAAACAAGTGGAAAATGTTCTTGTTTAATGATTTTTTGAAGAACTTCCAAACGTTCATGTCTATTACATGAATGCCATGAGCCACCACTCATTAAAAGTTCAACATCAACATTAAATTGGTAGAAAATGGTTTTATTTGATTGTTTAGAAAATTTGATTTGAAAATGATTTGTATAAACTTCAATTCGTTGACCAGCTGAAAAAAAAGAAAAAAAAGATTTTTTATTCAATAAAAATCATATGAAATACAATGTCCACGTTGTGATGATCGTTTAGCGACTGTTGTTAATTGAGTATTTGGTACAAATGAATGAGTGGTTGGATGAACAATTGAATGTGAATGGCTTATTGTATCTCTTCTACTATTTGATGAAGCTTTTGGTGTAATATCATATGAATCGTTATCGGTTTGTCCATTTCGATTTGATTTTTCATGAATTATTCCAGTTGAAGAATACGAACGACGTTGAGAATAATCCGATGAAATTTCATCTATATGACTTGTACAAGCTAAAAAACATTTTCACAGAAGTATTTTTTCATTTAGAAATAAATGCTACTTTAACATCATTTCAGTATTATATAATCAACATTTTTATCTTTTAATATCATTCTTCACGAAATATTTCGGCTTTTTCATAAAACAAGATTATTCGTATATTCTAATAGGATTCTTCTATCATAACTGTAGTAATTAAGAAGTTGATAGGGTTGCTCTAGAATCTGAAAGTGACAAATAATTTATGCTGGTTTATTAACCGATGGGATTATTTAGACTATTAACAACCATTAAGGAGAATCTTACTATCTATGTTCTGTTCAGTGCTTAATCTAGAGTTTTTTCTTCTAGATAAGAAAACATTTATCTTGAGCAAAACAGACATATAATCAAACGAAGAAAAGCTGGGATTCGAGTAGAGCCCATCGGAGAGACTAGAACCCGAATCTGAACCCGGATTCGATCGGATTCGGCCCTGAAACTTCCTTTTCGACCAGATCCGGGTCTAGGCCCGGGTTTGGGTATGGAAGTTTATGGTCAATCGGGTCCAACTAGACAGTTGCTACTTTACAAGTAACAACCAATTAGAACCTTTTACTTTTGAGATAACTGTCAAGATTTTTAGAAAACTGTATAGGACGTGCTAGTTGCTGAATCGAAATAATGGAGAAAAGTATTCCGTATCTTCGGAGCAGTTATCAAGTTTGAATTTAAAAATTTCATTGAGAATATGATGAGCACGAATTGGGTCTGGGTCCAGGTCTGAAAAATGTTCAATAAACTGGGTCCGGGTTCAAAAAAGTTAGACTCAACGGGCTCCACACTCGAGTCAATTTCAGACTTCAAAAATCAGTTGAAGTCACTTCAAGTCAAGTGAAATCCTATGAGGTCATCTAACTTCAACTATGACTTCAAAGTGGCTTCAATGCCACTTGAAATCAGTTGAAGTCGATGGAAGTCAAATGAAGTCAGACGCAATCAGTTGGAGTCGGATAAAATCAGATGAAGTCACTCAAGATTATTTGAAGTCAGCTGAAGTCCAATGAAGACTTGTGTAGCCATCTGACTTCAAGTAATATAGAAGTAACTCGAAGTCAGTTAAAGTCAAATTTGTTGACTTTATTAGCTTTTTTTCTTCTTGAATATAATATAGCAACAAATAATGAACCGTTACGGTTCGCTTGCCTTCTCTCATAGTATTAACCTTAACGATATGTCTTTTCCCTCTTTCTTTTGTAGAAGTAGTATATAAGGGTGTGTTTAAAACAATACATATATATATACTATATAAAATTACAGTATTACAATAATTCATCATTACAGAGGGTAGTAGTAGAGCTTTGCCTTTAATTCGCCATAAGTATGTGCTGCAATACTTAGAGATTCCAAAGAGGAAGCCTCTTCTCATTGCATCAAACACTGATTTTATCAGAACTGGATCTAAAGCAGATATTTCTTGTATCGATTTGAAAATAGTGAATGTCCAGTGTATTGTACAAGTATTTTTAGACTTTTTTTAATCTAGAATGTGTCATGTTGACCTACTTACATAAAACGACAATTTCAAGTGTGCAATACACAGCTCTTTTAAACTTTGATTAACTTGAACTTTCTTCAATAGAATCAAAAAACTGTCATTACAAACGTGTGTATAGGTTTGTTTCTGCTTTTCATTGTGTTTATTACACATATCATCAGAAGTGATATATATAGTTGAAGAAGGTAGACGTCCTCAAATAACTGTTGATCTTGATCCTATAAATATTTGTGTAAGGATTTACTTTTGTTCAAAACAATGGGGCATTATTTAACAAAGCCACGGATATAAATGTACTGGGCAAAGACAATGATTTCGTTGGAAAAAAAATGTCTTAGTTCAATGTATTGCTCGTCTCTTAAGAGTGATATCGCAACACTTGAATGACTATTTACCATGTTTGAGTGAATAAGAATCTCGACCCGAATCATCTATTAAGAAAACATTAGAATAAATATTTAATTAAATAGAAGATATCTACATATACCATCTAAATAATGTCAACCTTTATTTGATTGCATTTATCGAAAAATACAAAGTTATGGCTTTTCAATCTAAAAGTAAAGTAAATCAAAGAATATTTCTTAGAAATGAAATGTTCGTCTATCCAGTACATTAGAAAGAATAGAAGAGTATATATACTAGCTCATTTATCAAGTGAAATGGACGACTATTTATCTAAAGTTTTTTCAAATATTGTGTCACCATTTTTATAAACATTGAAAAACTATATAACTATCCAAAAATAATCTAAGACTGAAACAAGAAAAAAAGCTGTTAGCGCATTCTCTGTGAGATTAAAATGTGAAACACAATTGATCTACCTACTCAAATCATACTTCGAATCGGATCGGCCAGTCCAGTCCGGTTGAACTTTTAAAACCAGAAAAAATCGATTTAGACCGGTTTGACCAGTTTTTTACCAAATTTTAGGCACGAACACTAAATTAGTATATTTTACTAGTTTTTATTGATTTTCATGGCTTCGAAAATCAACTGATATGGTCCTAAACGTTGTTAATTGACAAATTTAAATCAGATGAATTTAGCAATTAAATGTAGTCTAGCTGGTAAAACTAGTTATGTGAAATAATGGTCTGTCGTTTCATAGTAACTAAAATTTTTCTCTTATGACTGTGTACTTCTTCTTTCTTATACGTGTGAAAGAAAAAATGTTGATATTTACTTTTTTTTAAATGTTATAACAATAATTGTCTTTCATACTCAATAAACTAACACTTACAATGGAGGTTCGTGTACTGTAACCGAGCTAGACTTGATATTTTAGCATCAAAAGATAGCTCTCATCGTCAAACTAACAAGGTTAAAATATTAGCGGCTGTTGACTTGTCTAGAAGGAGATATTCGATTTTTACTGTATTTACAGTATATGTAGGATGGCTACAATTGAAAATTTTGATAGAATTTATTTTTCTTTTTTCATGATGGTTAGATAGAGCTCGTCAAGTTGCATTGGATAAAATGTGTTTCAAATTTTAAAAAGAGGTTTTAAAAAAATTTGCGAACCATCGAAATTTTGCATGTATTTTTTCTTATATTTGAACATAACAGTAAGTTGGATCCTTCGTTCAAGATTTTTTAAAATCTCTTTTTGAAATTTGAAACATACTTTTTCTAATGTAACTCGACGAGCTCTATCCAATCATCATGAAAAAAGAAAAATAAATTCTATCAAAATTTTCAATTGTAGCCATCCTACATGCACCATAAATACAGTAAAAATCGAATATCCCCTCTAGACAAACCAAGGGCTGCTGATATTTTAACCTTGTTAGTTTGGCGATGAGAGCTTTCATTTGACCCGAATATGTACCATCTTTTCACTTATCAACACACATACCTCCATGGTGAGTGTCGTTTACCGACACCGTATTATTACGGTAGTCGTAAACGGCGAATATTCACGGTCATTGTTTCCGATGAGCGTAATACACCGTAAAGCATCGTATACGATTGCCATAAACGGTCATTGTAAACGGCTGCCGTTTGCAATATCTTACGATATTATCCGAGCGTCGTTTACTGTCGCCGTATTATTACGGTGGTCGTAAACGGCGAACGTTTACGGTCATTGTTTACGATGAGCGTAATATACCGTAAGACGTCGTATATGACTGCCGTAAACGGTCACTGTAAACAGCTGTCGTTTTTCGTCGTAAATGATTGGTATATGGCCGTTTACGGTCGGACGTAAATGACCTGGAGAGGTAAATAAAGTCCAATATCATTATGAAAATCTAAATGACGACGAGATAAATCATTTTTAGTATTTGAATTCTCAATCGATGACCATATATCAAGACCATCAGCCTATTCAGGTCTATGAGAAAAACGTGAAAACGATTTAAATGGACTATTTGATAATTCAATTAAATGTTTTGTTAATGATCGATCAATTGATGGATAACGAGCAGATGATGAACATTCTTCAAATTCCGATAAACCCATCTTTTTTTTTATTTCTATTTTGATTAATAACAAAAAATATTTCTTTCTTTTCTTTTCTTTCCTTTTTATTATTTTTTAACGCTTTTTTTTTTATAGATCTATTGGAGTTTCTATTTTAACCAATAAGAATAAAGAGGTATCAACACTAACAACATGAGTTTTTTTCATAACAACTATTTATTATTCATAAAGATTTTAAATCATATCAAATCTTAGGAATAATTCTCATAGAGAATCAATATAACAATAAAAAATCGCTGTAGAAAAAAAGTTCAATAATAGAATAATTGATTTATAATCGTTGATAATAAAATAAATATTGAGAATTTTCAAACAAATCGAAATAAACATATTTGACATTAAGATTAATTTATGAGTTAGCTAAAAAGGATTAGAAATTTTTCTTTTATTTAGTTCATTCAAGTACCATTTACTTTTTATATAGAAATACGTCTCTCAAGTAGAAAACAACAAAACATTTATTTTGTTTTAAATTTATTGTAAATTCTATTTCAACGGTTTCAATCGACCGAAAGTTTTTTCAATAGAAAACCACAAACTGAGTCGACTGTATCCAATATCTGTGATAGGTTCAAGATCAAATGTAATATAAGTTTTTAAAATATCTTAGAGATTTGCACTAAAGTTTTTTTCGAAGATTGAACCGATATGTTATACTTGTTAAAAATTTCTCCAAGAAACAAAACATATAAAGAAGAGATAAGATTGTCGTTAATGTGTGATCGATAGGATTGCTATAAGTTAAATATCGATAATATATCAAATGATGGTGATCTTGGTTTAGTATATTTCATTGTTTTTTTAAGTGAATAATTTTGTACTCTTTAACAGTTTTTTTGTTTAAAAGAGCTTTTACGCAATGGTATTTTTCTATGAAAAAAGTTTCAAAAAGAAATATTTTACTAAAAAGCAAATCGATAAAGATACCAAACATTAATTGACAATATGTTAAAAATAAATAAAAAACTTTGTTTTAATTGGCTATAAACGATAAGACTTTTTGAAAGTTTTCTTTTTGATCAATATTCTTTTTTTCATAATCAGCTAGTAAATGTATTGACTAGAGTTTCTAAGATTTCAATCGAAAAGAGAAATTGCAGAAAATCGGATGTCAATTATTGATCAGTGTTTGAAAAAAGTTGATTCTAGGTATCACGTCGAGCTTGAAAACAAAATATCAACATTTTTTCTAGAGTTTATTTTTTGTTTGAAACAAAAATATAGTAATAAGTCGTAGTTTAAGGAAAAAAGAAAGATAAGCATGTAACTCTGATAGAAAAGTTAGTAAAAATACTTTGAAAACGACTTCACTTCAAAGGTTTAACTAGTGAATCGACACATGTCACTCAATAAAAACTAGTGATAAGATATTTACATATGACCGACGAATAGAAAAATATTTTTGAGTTTTTTACTTTCTTTTGAGTTTATTTAAAACAAAGTTTGTGTTATTCTATTAAAAAAAAAACTTTGAATAGATTTTTTATGATGTTTTCGTTTTTTGTTTTCGTCTATGAACAGTAAAATGTGCTTGTCTACTTAAGGTATTCCATAACGATAATCCAAAGGAATAAATGAATCGAAGTTGATATTAATAAGCATTGGAATCTTTTTTTTCTCACATTTAATAAATTTATCATTTACAGTGAAAAATTTGCTTGGTTTTTTGATATTTTATTTTAATTATAACAAAAATTTTTTATCAAGAAGAAATCACAGATTTTGTTTTTTGGTTGAAATTCTTTTAAAAAGAGTATAAATGATTAATGAGCATATCATGTATGAATAGAACGTTTGTTATTGTCCTGGTGAAAATAAGTATTCTTATCGGTAATATAATATGTATGTCATTAATCGATCAAAAACAAAAGACTTCTTTTCAATAGCAAAAAAAGAACACATATTCAGAAATGAAACGTTAAAAATAAGACGTTAAAAAGATGATTATAAATGTTGCTTATAATGAATTTGTTTATAGTGATTTGAATCATATTGTGATGATGACTTACTATCGAGTCTCGATACACAATCATTACTGTTTATTGCAACAATATAAGGTGATGGTTATTCAATGAATTTAATTGTTGCTTTTATTTTATTTTTTTAAATATTTTCGTCTCAAACAAAACCATGTGATTAAAATACCAATGAAAACGATTTCAAGAATTCCACAAATCGAACTAACAATAGGAACAACTATAGTTAGAGAGATGAAATTTTGGAAAAATTATAGATTTTGTTTAAATATATATCTCATAAAAAACTCAGTTTTATATGTCAAGAAAAAGTATCTAGAATATGATTATATAATTGGCTACTGTGAGTTGCTCTTTATGAGAGAAATATAATTGATCTTCCTTGGTATTTGAATACTTACCCTGATTTTTTTCAAAATCTTTTCTTCTCCTTTTCCAGAAACTCTACAGTTATTAGACAAGTATGATCGTGCAAGTAGTCTTTGCTGAGACTGATTTATTAATTATATTCAATAACGATGATGCAATTACATAAATGATTAAATTTCGAATTTTTTATTCTTGTTTTTCATGAAAGTGTTTTACATGAATCTTATTATTTAAACAAAAACAACAATTGTCTTTGACAAAATAGCGAATTATATTGTGTTC
This sequence comes from Rotaria sordida, assembly GCA_905250125.1. Lineage (NCBI taxonomy): Eukaryota > Metazoa > Rotifera > Eurotatoria > Philodinida > Philodinidae > Rotaria > Rotaria sordida. The sequence goes on along the minus strand of CAJNOL010000665.1, from coordinate 95,914 downwards.
TATCGTTTTATATTGTGCTGTTTTGTGTTGCATTGTTTTGTGTTATATTGTTTTGTGTTGTATTGTTTTGTGTTGTACCCTAGAGAAAGTACTGAGTTCAGGGTACCCATGTACTGAGAAAGCCTCAGCAGGGTACCCGATATGGGTACTTCGAAAATTTTCAGTAATTATACTGACGTAGGTGCTGCATTGGGTACCCATTGCAGTATGTTTGCTGAACAAGTACTTGCATGAGTACCCGCACCTGTAATTTTACTAGGAAAAGCTCTACAGGGTACCCTAGATTTGTTGCGTTCTGTGTAGCAACTGTTCATTCACCGTTTTCTTTTGCATATACGGCTTCATATAAGCAACTCGAGGAAGCATAAGAAAAAAAAATTTTTTCATACTAATTTTTTCTAGATTATTTTTCTTGACTATTTACTAGTCGAGGACATGCTGATCTCAATCGTAGATGGAGAGAGGACTACCTTGAAGTGGTCTGATGGAGGTCCGACCAATTCGTGTCCAGTCAGATCTCGAAATTTGACCTGCTTGGCTTTTCAGAATTAGAAAAATAAAATAAAATAAAATAGAGAAAATATCATAAATTGCTTTGAGAGAAACAAAAATGAAAAAAAGCCAGAGGTTAGTTTCGATCATCAACATACTGCAAGTTTGGCAACAGGCTACCCAAAATTACTGAACAATAGTACCCAGTTGGGTACTTGATCAGTACTTTCAAGTACCCATTTACTGGATGCTTTCTAGCAGGGTACTTGGTCGAGTACCTTATAGGTATCTAAAAGTACTTTAAGGTACTTCAGTACCCGAAAGTTCCTGTGACATACTAGTAGCAGGGTACTTTTTCGGGTACCCTTAGCTCAGTACATTCACTAGGGCGTATCATTGTGCTGCATTGTTTGGAGGAGGGGGCGTCTCATTATAGATGAGACCTGGAAACATTGTTTCCTGTTTTAAAAAATCCATGCTTTGTACCTGATCGTAAAATTTTCTCGCTGCTTGCACGTCATCGTAACTATTATAAAAGTTTCTTTAAACAATAATTAGTAGAAATTAAGAACTTACTATATTTTGAAATCAATACCACCTTGATGTGCACTGGATGTACAAAATTCAATTTGGATAATCGAACCTCCAGCTTTGGCTACATGATGGAGATGGTTAGCCGCAGCTAAATGTAGAATAAGCAAAAATACTTGACATGAAAAAAAGAATATTATATTATTTACCTTGCCATTGACCACCAAAATCATGTTTTAATGTACCTTTTACGTAACTTCCAGAATGACGGTCTCGCTAAAACAAAACATTATTAGTTATAAGTTTATCTTCTTTGAGTTTTAGATTAACTAAGATTATAAAACAATTTTATTCTTAACGTACCCCTTCAATAATACACATGTTTGAGCAATATTTAAACAAGATTTAACAAGCGAAAAGTCCTACATACCTGAAGTTGCCAATGCTGCACACCATTGGTTCGATAAAAATAAGATCGCATCATTGTTACTCTTCTAATACTAAAATGAAAACGATCGAAAACTAATTTAATGTTCGCCCAGCAACAAAAATAATATCAAGAAGAAGAAGAAGAAAAACAAAAGGAAAGATATCACACATAAATACGAAATTATTCATCTTTATCGAACATATCTAACCATACAAGAATGATGTATTATTCGTCACTTAGTTTCAATTTGTCCTCCAAATAGAAATAGATTAAATTAAAATAAAGAAAAGAAAAGTAACGCCTCGATACTGTGTTATAGACTAACTTTTTAACATGATAGCGCTAGCAGTAACAGAAGGTCAACTAAACAAACGTTTTTCGTTGTTTTCTTGATAAACTTTGTGCTTGCAATTCTATTTTATCTTTTTTTCTAGAAAAACTCATTTTTATTAACCTGCATTAAGTGAATATTGTCCATCTCATATCTCAATAGTCTTAAGATACTCATCAAGTACAGTTGCCGCTACACCTAATTTTCTAGTACCCATAGATATTGATCGATTTCATTGCTGAATAGACGGATTATATTTTCATACAAGCAAGAAAGAAATAAATAAATTTTACTAAAAACAAATAACTTTCACTTCTACAAGGTTTAAACGGTAAATTCTCTCTTGTTCATCAGCAGCAAAAACACATCTATCAAAATCTAAACAAAATAACATAGTTGATAAATATTTCTTTTCTTATTACTGTTCAAATAGCCAATATTATCATAGTCATCAACATTATGTTAAGTATTAACAAGTACAGTAGCTACTATTCCACATCTTCATTTTGAAATAAGTACTACAGCTTTGTATTCATTTGTTTTTGAATTCAACATTTTAACAAATATCATTGGACCGTTTGAAAATCAACCATCAACTATTTTTACAAGAAAAAAAAATCTTTTTGTTTCATTAAATAAATATCTCCCACCTTGATTCGCTCCTATCAATAGAAGTCTACAGTAATTTTATTAATAGTAAAGCTGAACACTCATCGACGGAAATTGAACATATTCTAATATCTAAATACAGTCTTATTTGTTTCAAACTGGAATAAAAAATATAACTTAGGTATACTAATGCATACTCTGAGAAAAAAAAGAGTCTAGTAAAAAATACCAATCAACCACATGATACTTTGCCAGTGTTGTTTGTTCAAAAGAAGTATCAAAACAGTACTTAATATTTTTTTTCTCAAAGCAAATTTTTCATAACCGTGGCTGCTAACATGATTACAATTACCAAAAATGTCTGCATACATTACGAAATTGTTCGACAATTCATATCACAGCTCTCAATAGATAATACTATGAATTGATTGAGGCGATGTGATTAGCTGTCCAATCAATTCATGACTTGACCCATTGATAGCTCTGGTTCGTATACAGATTGCTATATAGCCAGAGAATCCCATGTCTACTTCCTTTAAATTTATTATCAGACAATCTCAAGATCAGCACATACCCAACACTCAATAAAAAAAAAACATTCATATACTCTCACACCAAAAGAGAATTTTTTATTCAGTCTACACTTCAAGAAATTCCGATGGATGGTTAGAAGTAAACTAAACTGGAGTTCATGGATCATGTTTTACCCAAGTTCGCTGTTTATATGAGAGAGAGAGCTTTCGATCTACGGCTTATTCAATTTAATCGATTTTCTCGTGTGATAAACTTTATTCATAGTTTACGTGTTGGTCACTGACATGCATTAAAAGAATGGCAATCCATCTAATTTATTTGTTATTAAGGATGGCCTTTTATTTTTCGTCTTCATCATCTTGGTAGAATGTAAATAAACTAGATAAATCTTCATCGTGATCATAAACAAATGTATTTTGTTTAATGAAGAAAAAATAAATTATTGTTTTAATAAAAAAAAAAGATTAATGTGTTTGAATATAGTATAAATAATATTCACTAGTCGATGATCTTGACATCATTCTTTCCAGATTCTTGTCTGAAGTTCAAGATAAAAGAATCTTGACTACTTGATCAAGAAAAACAAGAGTCTGGAAGGAATTACAAGATATTTAGAACTTCTTGCAGTTCAAATAAGGTTCTTGTGACAGAAAAGAAAAAGATTCTTGTCTGATCTTCAAGACAAACGTCACGTGATGTCTTTGTGTGCATGCATCTATATATATCAACGTTTATACGTTATTTATTCATTTTTACACGATAATAGTCATTGATTATTCTGCTCAATTAAATGGACAAAAGATGTTCTTTTCAAACCACATATGGGTTGCAGGTCAGCACCAGGTAAATGAAAATATTTAATAGTAAATATACATGTATTGACTCACTAATGTGAGTCAATTTATAATTGATTTTAGGGTTTTTCAATAACAATAGTATCACAACAACGGTTTGGCGTTAGATATCAACCATTATTGGTTCTAGATAATAAAAATATCAAAAACACGAATTATAATAGTAAGTATGCGTTTTTAATGTAAATAAAATATTTTTATCATTTTTCTCCCTCCATCTGTATGTAAATAAATTACTTTTAATAATTTATTGGTTTTTTTTCTAATAAACATGTCAGATTCAAGAAAAAAAAGAAATCAGGCAAGAATTTCAAGAAAAAAAGAAGCCGGCAAGAACTCAAGAATCTTGTCTGATGAGGCAAGAAATGCCTCATCAGACAAGATTCTGTCTATAAGAATATCATCAGAATGCCCAGATCTATTTTTTCAGGCAAGAGTCTTGTATAGAAGGAATGGCAAAAGAACCTTAACTGATAATCAAGAGTCTGGAAAGACGAGAGGCAAGATCGTCGACTAGTGTTGCAACGATTTCTTTTTAATATTAAAGAGAACAAATAATTAAAATCAAATGTAAGAAAAGTTTTTTATATTCTACTATTGATACTATAATAGATATATTCACAAAATGAATTGTTAAGAATAAGCAGTGAAAAAGATGATTATGAACGTTGACTATAACGAATTTGTTCATAGTGATGTGAAGATATTGAATTATTTTGGGATGATGATATATCATAGAGTTTCGATGTACTATCATTAGTACTTAGTGCACCTGTATAAAGTGATGGTTGTTCAATGAATTTAATTGTTGGTGTCATTTGTTTTATTTGGTTTTTTTAATATTTTCGTCTTAAACAAAATCATATTATCAAAATAACAATTAAGGCAATTAGAACTATTCCACACAAAGAACCAACAACAGGACCAACTAGATTTGGAGGTGATTGACAATCATCTTCTTCACAAGGTTCTAGAAAACAAAGATTTTTTTTAATGTAAAATAGAAAAAGTGATTGATAACCTCTTGGTCTTTCAGTTGTTTTTGGTGTTATTTTTGGTTCATCTTCACTGTGAATATATTCACCTTTTATTTAAAAAAAAAACAAAAGAAAATTGAGTTTTATTTTGTTTTTATGATCTTACCAATAATATTAGCAATAATCAATATCAGAATACTGACATATGACATAAACATGGTAAAACTATATATTTATAAAATATAAATGTATAAAAAAGACAGTAAACAATTTCTATTCATATAAATATCATCGATTATCGATCAATCTCATACCTTTATTTTACTTCTTTTTTTCTCTCTTTTCTTCTTATAATATATATATTGAGTCATAAATACATTAGTTTTCCTATAGAGTATAATCTTGTATATGTTACCTGAAAGAACGAATGGTAATTATTGGAATAATATCCTTGTTCGACAGTTCTATGTCAAACATATACTTTATAAACAATATTTTGATTTAGTCTTCTATGAAATTTGTCACTTTTTTTTTCTAAATCAAAACAAGTAAAGTAGCAGATTGAAATAACAATGAACAATATTCAATATTAGAAATATTTCATTGTTATTTATCCAAGCACATAATGACATATTATGAAAAATATAAATTAATAAAAGAAAATTGTTTATGAATATTTCAATTTCTAACTGTTCTTGAAGAACTTGTGAAACTTAAAAGTAAAATTAAATTGTTAAAGATCTTTTCAAATATGTTGATGTTAATTGTTTTTTGTTTTGATTTGTGTAGCTTCATATGGAGAGAATTTCTTTATTTGTATACTTTTTTGTTGTCATAATCTAAATAACTAAACTCAATAATTGAATATTTAAATTTGAAATATTTAATTATAGAATTCAATTTTCATGATTGACGATATGTATATGCTTCTTTACTAATCACTACACGACAAAACATTTGAGTTTGCACAATTGGATACGACGATTTCATTGAAGACATTCTTTCAATTCTTAAATTTGTTTTTCAATTCTAATAAAAAAAATGAGAGCAGGATAATATCCATACAATTGACTTGTGCCGTCCGATGTGAAAAAGCAAGACGATACCATGTATGCATTATGAAAATGGAATGCCGACGAATCAGTCATGCGCCATATGCACTAAAGACATGCAAGAAGAAAAAAAGGTCATTTTTTCGTCGTATATATAAATTTGAAATTTTATGCTTAAGCTCAAAATTAATTAATTTTTTTTAATTTTTCTTTTTTAGTTTTAGATGTGATATTATAAAATATTATATTCAACTTTTTTTAGTTAAGGTATTAAAAAATTCAGGTAGATTTTTAAAAAATTATTAATGTTCATTTATATTTTTTTATTTTTATTTTTTGTATAATTTTTTCGTGTATTATATATTTTTTTTAAATTATTAATGTACATCTATAGTTTTTTATTTTTTTTGTATATTTTATTTTTTTAATGTTTTTCTATATTTTATTTTTTTTTAATCATTAAATTACATTTATATTTATTTTCTGTACATTTCATTTTTTTCATGTTTGTTGCAAATTTTGTTTTTTTCTATATATTTTGTTTTTTTTTAAATTTTTGATGCACATTTATTATATATCTTTTTATATATTTGTGCATTTATTTTTTTTTTTATTTTGTATTATATTTTTTTGTATATTGTATTTTTTTTAATTTTTTAATATAAGGTGCGCGCAATTCAAAATTACAGTAATTTTTTTCTCGATTTTTATCCATAGTTGGATAGAGCATAATTTTTCACCTAGGAAAAAGTGATTCTTTAGATTTAAAACCGATTTTTGCCAAAAAAAAATTTTTCGGCACTCAAATTTCCAAAAAACGTCTATTTTTGCTCTTTTTAAGTAGTAAATCGGCAATTGAATTTTTTTATGTTGTTTTCAACCTCTACTGATGCTTTTTTCTGATTCGCGACATGAGTTTGTCTATAAAAATCTATGTTCGATATATTTGTCCTGACTGCGATACACCTCTATGTATTGTTGATTGCTTCAAAGACTATCATACAAAGATGAACTACTAATAATTTCTTGACACAAAAATGTAATTTCTTCGTAAAGAAATAAAGATCATATTTAAAAATTTCATTCGAGTTTCGCAAAAAAAGCCGGGACTCAAAGGGTTAAATTTTTATAAGCTAATTACGTTAATGCAGCTTTTACTATTTCAAGAAACGAAACTGTTTTGCTAGTTTATAAATTCTGCCATATTTTCGCTGCACATTATCTAATACATTTCACTATATTTCTTAAATCAATGTTTGATGATATAAATCATATTAACAATTATCCTAAGTGGCGCCAATTAAGTCAACAAAAAAAAAAGTATTTTTGATATTTTGAAGTAAACACAAAAATGGAAAATTTATATAAACAGAAAAATAAATTTTTCATTTTTAATACTATTTGTCGTTAAATACGTTAGTGTAGTGAATAATCCTATTCAAATGAAATCACTACATGTTTATTGACAACTTCAAGTTGTTAATATAAATATCTCTTATCGATCATTTATTGATACTCTTTTTATCTCGACTAAAATGCAACGAACACAAATAAAAAGAAAACAAGAATACAAAAACAATTGAGTATTTCTATATCAGAACAAAAAAAAAAACAAACAAATTCATTCAATTGAAATAATATCTAACTTAAATTTTAAATGCGTTGTTGATATTTTTTATCCGATAAAATAAAAGTTTCATAATTATTTTGTTGATAAGATGATGGTAAAAATGTTTGTTGTTGTTCATATTCATATTTAAGTTGTGATAAAATATGTTGATCTTTTGATTGATTAATATAAATAGATAAATAATTAAATAATTTTTCTATTAATTGTTGATTTGCTCGAATTTGTTTTAATTGATTTATTTCATTTAATTTATATTGATTTAATTGTTCATAAACAAATTTAAGTAAATCTTCATATTCAATTTCAACTTGTTCAGATAAACGTTGAGTTTTTTCACAAGTTATTATTTTTGTTTGAAGTTCATCAATTTTAGAACGAAATAAAGCTATTTCACGACGAAGTTCAATAACAAGTTTATTATCATTTACAGTTGAAATTCGTTTTGATGAACAATAAAATGGTAATAGAAGATTTATATGTTCACCAAGAAGAACACTTGATTGTCGTTCAAAATCTTTTAATGTTATTCGACCATCTAGAAAATTAAAAACAAAACAATTATATTTAATTTATTTTCATTCACAAATGTGTTAAACATTTATTATAATGAAATAGGAAAATAATATTATTCAATTTTTTTTGTCATAATATTAAGTTCAAACTTGAAAAATTTATTTGAATTTGTGTTTGATTGAAATCTGACATGATTTCATTCGATCTCTTTAATTAACAAATGTCACATTTACTGATCTCTCACTTTGAAGTTCGACTCGTTTTATATATGAGATAATTCTCTTCGAGATAATAACCTATCTACCATCTAACAAAAATACATTTCATTTTTTTGTATAGTTTTCAAAAGATCTTCATAATAAAATGATGACATAAACTAGCAATAACATAACTTAAAAGAGGATAAATTTTTAGTCAAAAAAAAACCATGCCTTTTATCTTACCTGTACTTGTTTGAGATAACTGTTGAGTAAATAGTAATTCTCTTTTTTGATCATTCAATAATAAATTCGGATAAATTTTCTTAAGTAAATCAACAAGATCAATTAATTTAAATCTTGAATTAAGTAATGATTGAAGAGCATCATGTGAAACATCAAGTCCTGCTAAGATTTGATCATTTATATTTTGTTCTTCTCGATCATTTTTATTTTCAAATGGTAAATTCAATTCACTATATCGATGTTGTTCTTGACGATGTTTTCGAGATGAACGTCGCATTCGAACTTCAGTTTCTGTTGTTAAACTTCTATTATGAAAATCATTTTTATTTTTATTTATATTATAATTAGGAATTTGATAAATATTATTATTATCATCATCATCATCAGTTGATTTTTCATTATTTAATAATTGTTGATATTCATTTGATGATAATGGTGGAATAAAATGTTGAACATGAAGACGAACTTGATTTGTTGCCGCTGCTGAACGAAGAATATTAACAGCATGTTTACGATTAATACCAATAGCTGTTTCATTGTTTATTGATAATATTTGATCACCAACCTATATTTATATATAAAAATCATCTTAAAACTCTCGAAAGGTAAATTAATTTACTTTTAATCGTCCATCTCTTTGTGCTAATCCATCATGAAGTAATTGTTTTATATAAATACCTGATTTATTAATAGCTCGTTTAGCACCTAAAATTCTTATTCCAAGTCCATTACGACTATTCGAATAAATAATGATTTCGTCTGTTTTTATCATTGATATTCTCTCACCAATACAGATATTAACAATGAGTGAGACAATATAACATTGTACTTCGTATATACACTATGCTAATTTCAACCTTGAATGCATCCGTACAATCGAAGAAGTAGAGAGAGAGAGAGAGCGAGAGACAGAGAGTGTAAGTAGGTGTTGAATCGAAAATCAATCATTGATTCATAGTTATTCAAATTGTAATACGACATAAAAACATGCAATCATATTTATTCTAGATTACTCACTCTATTTAAAAAAAATGATTCTAGAACAGCGAGTGACATCTGTTTATCATATTGTCCTAGATTTTTCTCTTAAATAAGTATTAGAACAACTCAATTATGAAAAAAAAGATAATCAACTTATTTATAATATTTTTATCTATAAAAAAACTTATAAAATTTATTCCAATTATTTTACAATTACTTTTTCTCTGATGAACACTAATAATGATAATGTAATCACTTTATTTTCATTACACACACATCTACGAAGACTTTAAGATATCTTTGAATATCTGAATCGTTATACTAAGATATTAGATTGACACGATGATTTTTTTTACTTATATCCAATTTATAGTAAATAAATATTGAAAGCTTTCCAGAACAAATAAATACGGTCGTAAACGGCCGTTTTAGATGCTTTTTTTTTTCGTCGTTCGATAGGCGCAATATTATACACTGCATTTCACCGTATGATAAACTATAGAATACTCGATTTTCAGATCGTTCGACGATCGTTATTAAGTATGTACGGCACGAAAAAGAAAACGTTCGTAATGTTACACATACCAGGTATCAATCTACAGCTATTTATGACAACAAACGGTATGAAATAACAATATACAGTATCGTTATTGGTCTTCTCAGAGATTTTAATCATTATTCTGAGCCAAATTCTAGCAATCTTGTATTGAAACTCAGAAAGTTGATTTTTGATAATTATTATAACTTTCTTTTTTTTTTGCTGCGAGCACGACAATGAGAAAGACTAGAATAGACAATTGTCTTTTGAAAGTTTGAGACAACCTACGAGATGAAGAAAAGAGGTCGGTAGATGACAAGACATATAATAGAAACAATACTAATGATTGGTGAAGACTGGATGGGACATAACTTAATAGTGATGAGTCATCATTAGTATAAAGCAAATTTGTTACGCACCCACTCTCCACACCACATATATATGTGAGAAGCTCCATATTACGCACTTGTTTCGGTTTACTTTCATAGCATTCTTTTGTTCTTGTGATTTTTCTTGTTTATATTGTACTTTGAGATTCTATCTCATAGATTGATCAAATCATGTCTTCTGGTATTGTACGTATATAAATGAATTTTTTTTAATTTTGTACTTTGAACTTTTTATTTTATTGAATTTTGTGTTCATAGGATAAATATAAACGTAAGAAAAAAGAAAAACAAGCAGCAAATAATTCTAATATTCCATCAACGGATGTTGGAGTTATTCGAATTGGTCATTATATTCTTAATGAAACACTTGGAACAGGAAGTTTTGGCAAAGTTAAAAGTAGATTTAATATTTTTTTTCTTCGATTAATATTAATAAAAAAAAATATATATATATATATTTTTTTTTGTAGAAGCATATCATCAATTGACAAGACATACGGTAGCTATTAAAATAGTTAATCGTACTAAAATAAAACAATTAGATGTTGTTGGAAAAATTCGACGAGAAATTCAAAATTTAAGACTTTTCCGACATCCACATATAATTAAATTGTAAGAAGAAAAATATATTTCTTTTCATTTAAATTTATTATAATTTTAAATTAGATATCAAGTAATTAGTACACCAACAGATATATTTATGGTTATGGAATATGTATCTGGTGGAGAATTATTTGATTATATTGTTAAAAAAGGAAAAGTATGTTTTATATTTTGAATTCAATAAGAAATATTCTTATAAGAAATTTTAGTTAAGTGAAGCTGAAGCTCGACCTTTTTTTCAACAAATAATATCCGGTGTTGATTATTGTCATCGACATATGGTTGTATGTATTATATTTAATATGTTTTTTTTCTTTCTGTTTTGTTTTTCCTTTGTTCTGTTTAGGTTCATCGTGATCTCAAGTAGAATTTTATTTAATAAAAATTATTTGGAATTAATTTAAAATTTTTAGACCAGAAAATCTTCTTCTTGACGATGCATCTCATGTTAAAATTGCAGATTTTGGTAGAAGAAAAAAATTTTTTTAATCAAAGAAAATTTATTTATTATTTTCGTTTTTTTAATTAGGTTTATCAAATATGATGAAAGATGGTGAATTATTAAAAACATCATGTGGTTCACCGAATTATGCTGCACCTGAAGTTGTCTCTGGAGAGTTAGTTCTAAAGAATTTAATTTAATTAATTAATTAATTAATTTTATTCATAATAGACTTTATGCTGGACAAGAAGTTGATATATGGAGCTGTGGAATTATTCTTTATGCTTTACTTACAGGAACTGTATGTTAACAAGTTTTTATTTTAATATAAATCAATTATTTTTATGGAAATGTTTAGTTACCTTTTGATGATGATAATGTTCAGGTATTATTCAAAAAAATTCGATGTAAGTTTTCTTGATGTTTTTTATCTTAGAAAGAGAAAAAAAAATATTTCGAACATGTTTATCTTTAAAGGAATTTCGATTTGAAAATATGTTTTTTTTTTATTCATCACGCAATTGTGCAATTAAGTTATTTACGAACAAAATAAGAAATGAAACTATTTCGAAGAAAAAAAATAATTTATGTTCGACATTTTGTTTTGCTCGTTCTTGATAATGAAAATAATGTATAAGATTACCATGACGAAAACATAGATCACTCTAGAAATTGAATATTTGTTGATAATGACAAAGCAATGTTTCATAATTCAAATTCATAAGATAAATATTATTGGAATAAAGAAATTTAAAGAATATTTTTATTATAAAGATTATGTTTCAAAAATCTTAATAATGAATAACTTTTGCATTATCAATAAAAAGAATGAGTTCATTTAGTCCGTTTATGGAGGAACAATGAATTTTTTCTAGACAATATTCTAGTTTAAGAGTCAACAGTTAAATATTTCTTATAGAATTTTTCATTGTTTTTTTAAGGATTAATTCTTAATAGAAAAGCAAACTAGTTGTTTAATTTCTTAACTTTATAGAATCTTCTAATCATAAGAATAAAGAATCAATTGCAATATTCTTCTACGATTCACACGATATTTCATCATTGATAAATTAAATTATTTTAATACTAAATCCAAAAAGATTTCGATTGATATCTTCATTCAGAGTGAGATTTGTCAACATGTTATAAGTACACTCTAATATTAATCGTTATTATACACGTGACAAAATAGTTAAGACATGGATCATCTTTCATATATACATTTAGTCAAGTCTTGGTAGATTTATATTAAATATGTTTGCCCTGTAGGAAGAATGAATAGGATTAATTCTATGAAAATATAATCTACTTTATATTACGTTTTTTAACTAGAAAAAAATTGTCTAATGAGAAAACCATCGCAAATGATTTCGACCTTTCGATTTCATCTTTTACTTATAAGTAGGTCTTTGTGAAACTAAGAAAATCCTAAAAGTATTCATGCTTATAAATCTTCGTTCCCGAGATATAGTTAACATTAAGACGAAAAAAAAAAGCATTTTTTTTTATTTATTTCAAATAATCATTCATGTATTATCGTAATAACTTAGGATTAAAAATATGTCAAAACAAATAATTTTATTAAAGTCTTTGAAATATTCATTCAACTTTTCAATGTTTAGTTAGACTAATTTATAAAATTTCCAAGCTGTACAATAGTAACGAATCTAGTTTTGAACTATTTAATATTTAAAAAAATCATAATGATACAATATTTAAGCGCGACAGCATAAACAAAAGACGATTTAATGGTATTAATAGTTCAGACTGATGTGATGAAAGCATAACACCTTGCGACACCATAACGAGTAGATAAAAACAGGAATTCAATGGTTCTCTTCATTACATAGAAACAAGCTTTGAAAATTTTTCGGATGAGTTTTTCAGTATCGATTTGTATACCATTTCTATGGAAGAAATTTGGAAAATTGAAATGCAGACATTTTAAAATAAACAAGTAATACTAATTTAATAATATTACTTCAATCTCATATTTTGATTAATATCATAGTAGTATTCCTAATATAATATGTAAATTAGAATTAAAAAAAAATAGAACGTTTTCTTCTTGTTTTAGGGTTCATTATATCTCGAGAATAAAGAGTCATAAGCACAAATATTTTTAAGGTTTTTTGAATGTCGAAAACCAATGTCAGTTCTTTATTCATTAGTTATACAATATAAATAATTGACATAAATATATATTCTGTGATTAGTTTTAAAAAATATTTTGTTAATATTTTAGCTGGAATGTTTCCCATACCTGATTATTTAAATCCATCAGTAGTTGATCTTCTTCAAAAGATGCTCAGAGTTGATCCAGTTCGTCGTGCAACGATAAAAGAAATTCGGTAAATTAATTTGTTTTTTTTTTGTTTTTTTTTTTTTTGTAAAATTTGTTTTTTTCTATTATAATATTTTAGAGAACATGAATGGTTTAAAGTAAATTTACCTGATTATCTTTTTCCAAAATCATGTGAAGATGGTACAAATATAATTGATCTTGATGCAATACAAGAAGTTTGTGAGGTAAATTCGATTTGAAAAAAACAAAGAAAAAAAGAAAGAATTATTCTAAATATAAAAAGAAATTTGGTGTAACCGAAACTGAAGTTCAAGATGCTTTATTGCTCAATGATCCTCATGATCAACTTGTTATTGCTTATCATTTAATAATTGATAATAAACGAATATGGAATGAAGGTATGTTAAATTTAAAAAGAAAAAAAAATAATATTGATTTTTTTTATTCAAAAAATTTTTTTTCTTTAGCTCGAAAAGTTGAAATAGCAGATTTTTTTGCTGCATCAAGTCCACCACATTCATCATTTTTATCATCAATGACAGTAAATTGAAAAATATTTTAATTATTTAATAAATAAATTTTTAGCCAAATTCAACATCAGCTCGTTCTCCATCACCATTTGTAAGTTTAATTAAAGTTCATTTATAATTATTTGTTTTTATTTTAATATGAAATAAACTAGTTTCAAAAACCGGTTTATGTTACACAGGTTGTACATCTTCTTTTCATATACGAATATTATCTTTATTATTGTTTCTTGCTGCTTTGAAAAATGATATATTTCTTTAAAAAAAAAAAACAAAAAAACTTTTTATTAACTATTATATTTTCGTTTTATCTTTGAATAGAAATCAGCACCAGTTCGTCCTCATCCAGAAAAAATGCCAGGTTAATTTATTTTACTTTTGAAAAAGAATATTTTTAAACAAAAACAAAAACAAAATTTATTTTGTTTTTAGCTTTAAGAGATTTAAGTGTAACATTAGATCCAATCGATACAAATAATTCATCATCAATAACTACAAGTAGTTCTCAACAAAGTTCTTCTAGTAATAGAAAATTATCAGGTTCAATAACAACGACTACAGCAACAGGAACAGGTGCTGCATCATTAAAAAAAGCTAAATGGCATTTAGGAATTCGATCTCAATCAAAACCACAAGATATTATGAATGAAGTTTTTAAAGCGATGAAAGAATTAGGAATGGTTTGTTTTATTTCATTCTTTTTTTTAAACAGATTTTTATTTTTTGTTTAATCTAGGAATGGAAATATTGTAATAATAGTATGTATAGTGTTCGAACACGTCGAAAAGTAGCCAATACAAATCGATATGTAAGTTATGAGAACAATAAAAAAAAAAGAAAAAGTGCACTGGCCGGGAATCGGACCCGGGTCGCCCGCGTGGCAGGCGAGCATTCTACCACTGAACCACCAGTGCTTATGATTTCTTTTCATTTATAATCGATATAAATTTTTATTTTTAATTATTTTAGGTTAAATTGGGTCTTCAATTATATCAAGTTGATCATCGATCTTATTTACTTGATTTTCGTAATTTAAATACAAATTCTGATCCACATCAAAATCCACCTTTTAGTACTTAACATGCTTTTTGTTTCCTTCTTCTAATTAATAGTATTTTTTCTTTTTCTTTTTTGTTTTCTAAGGAGTTTCTGATGATGATGATGACATGGAAAATGTTCGACCAGATCGTTCATCAAGTTGGGATTTTACAGATAATGAAACTGACACTACATCTGAAGATGGTGTATCAGAAGTAATGGAGTTTTTTGAAACGGCTGCTAGTCTTATTCGTACATTGGCGCCTGATTCGGCTCCAAAACCAACTCATCCAGCTTCTGCAACATCTTCATAAATGACAATATTTTATCGTTTGTCCTAAATGTCTGTGTACATATTTGCCTTTCTTCTTCTGTCTTTTTTTTTAATAGTCTTTTTTTGTAGTCGTTCTTGGCTCTGTTTCTCTATCTCTTCATCTATTTTTCTTATCTTTATTCATTAATGTTTGAGATGCAACAACATATATCATTGCCTTCCGAAAAAAAAAAAATAAAATAGCGCTTTGAAGAGAATCTGTCACTACTATTCATTGTATTTTATTGTTCACGTTGTGAATCTTCTATTGAGAAATGATAAGCAAAAAAAAATGAATCATTTATTTTCGTACGTGATGTTTTCTCTAAGGCAAAACAAATATGAAATGAAAATTTTCCATGATTGAAAATTACAACAATTGTAAAAGGACCACATACTAACAGTTATGATGATCGGAACGCATGTAAACGGCAAAATTATAACTGTATACGAGTCGTGAAATTAACTTTTCGGTGGATACACTATTATGGTTCTATGTTACCTTGTCATATATGAACACAGTTTATAATGGTATCTGTGCCGCAAACTAGCTCTATTCTCGATGGACACGGTAATATACGCTGATGTTCATGACTGTATTAACCTATAAATAAAGATTTTCTTCCTTTGCTTTTATATCTTTGTTTTACACTGATACCCTTCTGACTATAACTCTATATCAACATCCTTATACCTATAATTGTAAACTTATACTATTATACCTATAATTGTAAACTTAGACTATTATACCTATAATTGTAAACTTAGACTATTATACCTATAATTGTAAACTTATACTATTATACCTATTCTTTTTTAGCTATAGTCTGATGACTAAACCTTTATATCTTTAGTCTTAGACTCATATCGTTGTCTTTATATCCGTTATATCTATACTCATTTTCTGTATAGCCTTATATAACTATATCCTTCGATCTATATACTTACAACTATATCTCTATATCTATAATATTAGTCATATATACTTATGGCTTTACACTTACGCGTATGCTTTTACACGTATACCCTTATAACTGAATTTTTATGCATATAATCTTTAGTCTCTAACTTCATAGTTATGTCCTTAAACCTGTACCTGTTACCTATAAACGAAAATCTATACCTTTATGATTTTATTCATATACGTATACTGCTATGCCTATACACTATAGCATGTTTGCCAGATGCAATATTGAACGATGTGTGTGCCAGGATAAAAATCGAATAACTTGGTTAAGTCTATTTGTTGAATTGCGTTCTATTGAATGAGATAGGTCGCTGATGTTAACGAGCCATTGTGATAGAGACTTGTGATACTAAGGAATATTCGGAACTGGAATCAATGATTTGATTCCGATTTCGTTTAGTGAAACAAAAAACATGGCTCCAATTTTGATTCCTAAAAAGTATCTTTGGAACTGATGATCTAATAATAGTATACCAGATAACTAATATCATAATTTTTCCTAGAAATTTCTAAATTATGTATTATTTTTCGAGATTATTAATATCTATTATTTTTGAAAAATCGATTTCTTTGACAGATAAAATAACAAAGAGAAAGAATGAGAAAATCATGATTGTTAATCAGCTGTATAGTCTTTTCGTTGATAACGACTCATATTGGACTGAAGTTTTGCGCAAATATTAGAGGTACGTAGTTACGTATAAAAAGAAAATTCAGTTTTATATCTCAATCTTAGTAATATATTTATAATATTTTTTTTTCTTTATTTAATAGAAGATACTGAAGTTTGGTACCTCTCTTTTTTTATTCAAACTTTGATAAAATTTTGTTCCAAGGAGAACATTTTTTTCTTCGTTGAAGGTTATTTTTTTTTATAAAATACACTTTCAAACAAAAAAATCATGTTTGAGTTTATCTCTTATTGTCATAAAATATCACTGAAGACGTGTCATCAAACAACTACTGTAAAAAAAACAACTTTGTTAGACAAAAGAATCGTCTTTTATAGCAAAAACTTCGCTTTTAACAGGGACATGGTTGAAAGTCATAATGATAATGAAAGTTTGCATCAAAGTATCTAACCATAACCTTTTCTGAAAAAGTGATTTTTTGATAACGCTTGATTTTTTCAGAGACTTTAATCAAACTTCTAGCTATATTTAAGTTCTTCTTTCATTCAATTGTGAGAAATACGCATCGTTTATTGCTGGTGCAATCGTAGATTGATGCCTTCGATTATAGATAACGCAACACTTGCATAGCTCTCTAGCTAGCATTAAAAAATGTTCAGTTTTTCCGATTCCGAGTAAGAGAAGCGGAGAAGCTGCGATTCCAGCTCGGTTCTGGATTCCGTTTTTTTCGGAAATATTGATCGCTACATTGCAATCGAATACATTAAAAAATATTACACGTGTAGTGAATCATTTACTATTGATGTATACGGTGCATTACAATATTATCCTAATGTTATATACAATGGCTGAGTTTTTACGCTTGTTGTCAACGCCGGTTTTACATGGCTATTGTTTACGATAGTCATAATATAGTATGAAGCGCCATTCATAATTGCTATAAACGATCACTATAAACGATTGTTGTTTCCTGTCGTAATTGATTGGTATAAGGCCATGAGTGATTGGCCTAAGTTGTGAAAAATAGATGCGAATTATTTATTCATCTTTAATGTAGACTCATTCAAGGAGATACATATCCAAACTCGCATTCATTCGCACAACTATACATCTTTTAACATTAAAAATGAGTTGAGTGCTAAAATGTTCTATAGTTTGATTATCTCTTTTTCTTACATGCTAATTGATTTAGCTTGTTGGAGTCGATCTATTTTCGATCGAATTTTAAATCAGTAGGAAGAACGTTTTTTACTAAGCAAAAAATATGAATAAGATTTATAAAGACTAAACACGATAATCCACTCATGAAACACTTTGCTAATAAATTTATTTATCATACGAAAAATATCTACGGATATCAGTAAAACAAATCTTGATTAGTTAAAAACTATCTATGTTGATTAATCATTTCTATTATAGAATAAAAAGAATCAACACAAAGACATTTGTGCGACGATTTCCATCAACTGAATTTTTTCCTAAGATACATTAAAAATCGAAATTAGTGAAAACAAATCTATTTATTCATTTATTCAAAAGAAAAATAACTTTTTTTTTCTAAGATAAAAATTTAAAAAGAATGAGAAATATCGACCATCATTATTAGATAATTTCATGTTTTACTTTAGACTAAATACAACAAAACAAAACTTATTTATTTTAAGTTGGTGGTTTCCATTGTAAACTTGAACTATTATATGGAAAAAGAAACCAAGGTGGAAAATAATGTTCTTTAATACAATTTTGAAATGGTACTGGATAATTAAGATCATGAATAACATCTCCACCAGCTAACCAAGCTGCCCACCAACTATAAGTTCCAGCTGTAGCAATTGTATGTTCACATAAAGCTAATGCAGCTAAATCTTCACCTGAAAAAAAGCCTGTTGGTGTTATAAATATATCGGAAAGATTTCCAAAATTTGCTTTAACATATTTTTTATCATCACTTGCAAATAAAAAACGACAATTAATATATTTTCTTCGATAATAATTCATTGCCCAAGTAAGATATTCAATACTTGTATCGATTCGAAAAAAACTTAAAAAATCAGTTCGACGAATATGAATTCCAATCCAAGTTATAGGTATTAATGGTGCTGGAGGATTAATAAGAAGAGATTTTAAATATGGATGTGTAATATTATCTTTTGTATAATTACCCCAATTGAATGAGATATTCCAAACAGCTAAAAATGAATATAGTTTAATAAAAATTTATTAATCAAACGGATTTTTATTTCTAATAAAGAATTTTGATTATTTCATAGAATATTTTAAATAGTACTTCTGTTATGAAAAGAAAACAAAGATAGATCAAAGTTTCTCATCATAAACTTCACATCATTCTTTTAAATTATTAAAATTTATCAATGAAATTCTATCCATGATTAAACAAGATTTTCGAAATGTAGTTCTTACAAGTACTTGTCTATGCACAGTCAATGAAATGAAAAAACAAATATAAAATTAGCAAGACGAAGTCTTATCAATAATTTTTTTCATGAAATTTTCATTTATATCGATCTCTAAAGTAACAATATGAATTTAAATATTGTTTCAATATTTCAAAATTATTGACTTTTGAAATAAAAAGAATAATAATTATAAAATAAAATAACCAATTATTACCTTTAAGAAGTTGTTCAACTAATTGTATATTTCTAATAATAGCTCCTTGATTAAATTGAAATAAAAATGCAATTTCTTCTCTATATTTTTCAAAATATCCATATGCTTGATAAAATCCAATCATTTCATATCGATTAAAAGTTGAATTGAATGGAATTCTAAATAAATCACTATATAAAGTACATGCACTGTATCGTCCAAAAATATCAGTTCGATTAATAACAAGAGAATTATCTGTTGTTAAGTGAACTTTTGTTTGTTGCATTTGAATAAGGAATACTGATCGAAGATCCGCTAAAATCCATGGTGCTACATATAACTGACATTGATGAAGACGTGCTAGACCATAAGCACTAGCAAATAAAAACATTCGATTTCCAAGAGCTCCATCAGCTGAACGAATTATAATTAAACATGTTGATGGTCCTTGAGCTTTATCATGCATTTTTCTACTATTATTATTATTATTATTATTATTATTATTATTATTATAATTAAGAACTAAACTTTTAACTGAAGAATAATAAATTTTTGAATTTGATGACAATGAAGTTGAAAATTGACTTTGACCAGGCCAATAATGATAAATTACAAAAAACATAATAAGACAAAAAATAAATAAAATTAATCTTCTATGCGTCAAGCGAGATTGAAAATAGCGAATATAATCATAGGTAAGACGCTGGAAATGATCTAATTTCGACAATACTCCGTTATTCATTTAACAATTAAAATTGTGCTTGCTTATTATTTATGATGAATATCATTTTTTTATTAAGTTCTTCAAGAATTGATTTTTTTTAAATGTTGGATGTATAGAACGAATAAGAAATCTACTGTTGATGCATTTTTTTCATTTTTTTGTTCTATTTTTTTTTTCTTTTCTGCTTCTGTATGTCTTTGTGTCAATAGCGAAAGAAATGATGTGAAGTCTTTGAATGTCTTATTCTGTCTGAAAATGAAAAAAAATACAGCTAGAAAAAGAATATTAATGTTATATTTGACAAAATATACTTTAAAATTGAAGGAAAAAAAAAGCTAGATATCAAATGACAATTTGATTAATTATTTTGTTATTTTGGACAAATCATTCTTTTTGAGATAATTAAAACAAAATGTATAATTAGATTTATTTCCCTATGAACATTAAACTTTCAATCGACAATTCTTCTCCCGAAATGTTTTCGTCAGACATCAACTAATTAGAATTTTTGAATATACGACAAAATTATTACTCCCGCATCTGAGAAATCGTGACAAATATATCTTTAACAACAGAATTTACTATGCACTTTGACAAACTACTTAAAGCAAAAGTTGTAAGTTTATAAGCAAACTAAACTATAGTGTAATATTAATTGTATTTTACCTAATGAATCGAACTGAGTATCAAATATATACAACATTATCTTCAACCAAATTTTTTGAACTTATCTTTCTATTAGTTATAGTAACTATTTTGTATTTCACATATTAATCGCAAAGAAATTTTGTTCACAATATTTTTGCTTTTTATTTAGCATTGAGATTTATCTTCTATTGTTGTCATTATAGATTGACAAAACATAAAATCTATCAATTTTTACTTTTTAATGCTTATAAATCTTCTATAATTTTGCCTAAAAATTAGTAGTTTATTATGACTTGAATATAACTGATTCAAAATTGATCATACGAAATTGATATCATTATTAAGAAATTGCATTATTAGAAAACATGCTAAAATACGCTTAAAGGTGGCTTTTTTTAATATGGTTACGATAAAAAATATAATGAAAAAGAGTGAAAAACAAACTTGCTAAAATTATTTTAACACTTTTACTAATAACATACACCTCTAAAAAGAATGTCAATTGAGTAAAATAAATTTTGAATGATAATTTAGATTTTACTTTTAAAAATATTTCCCCCATATCTGTTCAACTTTGTATATTTGAAAAATACAAAAAAAATCAAACTGGACCCGAGGATGAGGGTAAAATGAGTTGATCTCTTCATCCTGAACAAGCCGCCTATATAAGAATTAAAGGGCTCGCAACAGTCTAAAGCGTTCTACGAGTTTTTCGACGAAATGGTTTTCGGCGAAGAGGGTTACAACCATATGTTGTGGTCAAAATTAAACGTATTTTTGATAGGCGAAATTGAAGTTTTTTTGGATGAACAGGAGAAGTTGAAATCTTGATAAACAAGGATGAAGTGAGTACGGGAGTACCATATGTGGATATGAATGAGCACGATTGAATGCCTGTGTTGGTGTATGTGGGTTGTGTCCTTTTAGTTTTAGATGTGGATAGGAACGAGGTCTCTATTCGATCCACATCTTATACCCACACCCACATTAGCACCCAGATATGCGCCCACACTCATAGAACCAAGACCAACCACATGCATATCCACATTCACCACATCCTTTGTTATTAAGATTTTAACTTTTTCTTTTTGCAAAAGAAAAATCAATTTTGCCTGAGCTCTTCGCTGAAATAGGAGACCCTAGGTTTTCTATCATGCCTAAGTGTACAAAGCTTTCGAAGTTCTTCTATTGTTTCCGATTTACTTCGTCATTTTTTATTAAAAGGTTTTTGAGAATTTGGGAAGATATTTTTTAGGATTCACGAAGTCCTGAAATAATGTTGAACCGAATCCTTTAAGATTTTTATCGTATAAACCTAAAAATTAGGCATATTTTGATGTAATTACATTAATTAAATCTTTAATTTGCAGAAAAAATGATTAACTAAGACGAGTCTTTCATGACGTTTGGCGAAACATTCCTGCTAGGGGGTTCTCTTTTATGGAAGATCTTCTGTTTTAAGGATGAGTTTATTTTAAAAAGTTTTAACTTTATCTAGTCAAATTGAAATTTTCATTTCGATTGGACAAATTTAAAATTTGGCTGAATTTTAATTTAGATCACAATATATATATATATAAGATTGGATCACTAAAATAACCTTCTCACAAACTTGACATATTTTCTGAGAACGACGATGTGACAATATCAAAACTGTTCAGAAGCAGAGTACTCGATATACTGAATTATTCTGAATAGTTGACAACTTATGACATTCGAACGCGTACCGTCAACTGATATCGTCGTTATCGAGATAAATATAAAAGTATATTAACATTAACGCAGTAGACAAACAGAGTCTCATATTTCCAATCGATTCTATCGAGTCAATATCGTGTATTCATTTGTGAGGTGATTAAAAACCGTTGTTAGTTTTACGTTGTATCATTGTTAGACTTGTGTCTTTTCCTGACAATGTTGAACTTTAATAGATTCAATCCTACATGTTCTTTTTGCTCCTGTTTCATAGTATAATCTTCACAACTGCTAATGCTTATTCATGTCGAGATAAAAATATTTCAATAGGTCTAAGAAAAGTCAATCGTCAAATAAATCATCAATACATCCTTAATATGATAAGAGTATTAGTGATGTAACAAACGTCCCTTCGCACTCAACTTATGACGTTGTTTCTTGATAATATAGAAATCATCATAAACAAAAGAAGAAAAAATGCTTAAAAATTTCTATTATTGCACAACTATTAGAAATATGAAAGAAATAAATATAACAATCGCTCTGCTATATCGCAAGTAGATCACAATCAAATTTAAACTTTGAGAAAAATAATACATCAACGAGTTAAACAAATAAATAATAGAAGATGTGATAATCTTGCACATATAAAAGAAAAAGTAGTCTCACACCTTTAAGAATATCGTATTTTTTTATAATTGTTAAAAAATATGAATTGCTATTCGGATAAAAAATAAGGTCGATCTACAAATATGAATGTGTTCATGTAAGCATAAGTTATCGAACTAAAGATCCAACATTTTAATGAACTCCAAGAGACAAATTCGTTAGAAATGCGTTAATTTACTTTAAAAAACGGGAAGTAACAAGTTATTGTTGAATGTAGTGAAATGTGTTTTGAAAAAAATATGCTCTAAAATATGTTTTCTTAACTGATCTTTCCGTATTAATATACTTTTCTGTCTTCGAACACGATAAAATTTGTACAATTTGCTATGCGAACCGGTAAAAAAACGCGTAATTTTAGAAAAATTTTACAAATTTTAACGTAGTCGGATATCTTGAACGTGGTTGAACGTGTTAAAAAATTCGTTAAAACAGCATTTTAACACGAGTTTTTAGAGATCTTGTCTGACTAGGTAGTAAAGAAAACCAAATAATATATTAAATAAAACGTATCAATCAATGATTCATTATCAGTCATCGATTACATAATCTATTAAATTTCATCTTAAAATCGATTTTTAACAGAATATTCATATTCATATGAATTTTTGCTTACAATATCAGACGTCATATGAAAATATTTTCCGAAAATCTGCACAAATCGTTATTCTGATTCTTTTAGTTTTTAAAGTAATTTAATTTTTTTTTCTTGCTTTTTTTTATATGATAGAAATAGTCGACTTGTATGAAAAAGATATCTCTATTTTAACTATTTGAATAAGTCATTTTTAATGAAGATATGAATAAATCGTCCTTTAATAAATCAGTCAAGCGTAAGAATAAGGCAATTCGCTGAGTCAATTCATACAATTACAATATTGCTCTAAAAACCATTTTCTTTATAAAAATTGATCAAATGAACAAATCGTTAAGCTGTATTTGTTAGTAACAAAATATTGCTTACTTGATAGTTCATGCTTGAATGCATACAAAATACCGTAACGATCAACTTTATAGAAGAATGAAAGAAAAATGAAACATGGTGCGAAGGCCAGATGATAGATGTGTCACTATCTTTTTGATTGTCTCCTTGTATGTATGCCTAACAAGGCTTCTTACACATACATACACTACTGTGTTCACAAAATTATAGGCAACTAACAGACGACTTATAACCTTCCTAATATATAATTTGGTGAAACAATGGCTAAAAAAATAACTCCTGCTGAAGTTTTATCATCGGATTTTCACTCTGATACATCATCGTCTTCAGACAAGCAACAAGATAAATCATCAAATGTAACAACCAGAAAAAGTTCCATTAAAAATTATGTCACCAATGTTTTGAGTAGACTTGGAAGAGACGATGAACAACAAACTGATTTATCACAAACTGAAATAGAAATTGATGCAAAGACAACCAGTAATGGTCGTACTTATGAAAATGTATCTGCTTTTCGACAATATCATTCTCATGCTGAGGGTGCAGCAAGAACTGATGCTCATCGACGACAAGAAGATTTTGGTAGTGACGATGATTTAGACAATCATACATTATCAGAACATGTAAGATAATACTTATTAAGATTTAGTTTTCGAAAAATAAAATTATTTTCTTTTTTTTTTTTTTTTTGTTATTTCGATTAGTCAACCAATTCAAATGAACAAAATCCAGGATTCAATTTAGATCCGAATCCAATTATTCAAGAACGTGAAAGTGGTGAACAAATATACAAACAAAAAGTTTATTTACGTCAATTACAACCACCTACTCCACAGCCAGTTGAAATTCAAGTTCAAGAAGTCTTACTTCAACCACAAGTACCAAAACCACCAATACATATTCGAGTTGGTCAACGTGAACCTCGAACTCCTTCACCAATTATCATTAAAAGTACACCACCACAACCTCCACCAATTGAACCTGATCAACCAATTATTTATAATAAATATGTTCCACCACCAAAACAACCCCCACAACAAGTATCAGTTTTTATTAGTCAACGAAAATTTTAAACAATATTATTTTAGATAATCATTCATCGTTATCCAGATTTACCACCGAAACCACGTATGTTCATTTTTATTTCAAATTAAAAATCAATTATTAATTTCTACAAAAGGTCCTATTGTTGTTGAACAATGGTTACCCTTTAAACCAGCACCAAAACGTATTATTAAACAGTCATTACCACGTGAAGCCACTCAAACTCCACCACCTCCACATAATATCATTGTTGCATATGGTAAACCACGTACTCTTGTTGAAGTTGAATTAGTTCGTTTACCAATGGTTAAAATTGATCCTTACACATATCAACAAATGAGTATTGGTGGTCAACAACAATTGGGACAATATCAAACATTTCAACATGAACGAGATTATTTATCAGGAGATTCATTAGCACATGCATCTCATCCATCAAATCAATTCAAATGGCGTATTTAGATAGAAATTAATTACATACATACACATATATATATATATGTATCAAAGTTCATATTAGTATATTGTTAATTTTTTTAACTTAATTAAAAAAAAAAGAGATGTCATTATATGAAAGACAACTAGTCAAAAGGTATAGACGTAGTGATGCTGATATTGCTTATTTTTGAGAATTGTTCATATATCGGATGCTATTGATAAACACTTATTTGTGTACGTATCGATTTAAATAGTCATTTCTAGAAAAATAAGACTATTTATCAACATCAAACTGTTTTAATATTGAGTTCTTCGAAATAACATAGTCGAATCCTAAGTATAAACACAATGTAATTTTTAATTATAATAGTCAGATAAAAAAAAGTCAATCTAATTTCGACTTTTTTTTTCAATATCAGTTTGATTCAGCCATCTTTTATTGGTAGAACAATCAAGCATCATTACTTATAACTATATTTTGTTTCCTTTATAAGATGTTTATTCGAATAAAATAAATATAATACTGCAAAAAAAAAAAATTTTTTTTTAAATCGAAAAATGAAGAGTAAATAGAAAACCAATCTTTATTAGACACGTGTCTCACAATGTATAGGAAGATAAACATAGGTATGAATAGAATTATATTATAACATGTAAACTTAATATTATATATTGAATTACATTCAGACGTAGAAAATTGAAATACTGTGATTTTTTATCATTCGTACGTTCTTGTACAACATATTTTGCTATTTGTTTAATCAGAGTCCAATGGAGTATATTTTTGTTCATATTGAAGTATTGAGCTTTCTAATAAAGAAATATTTTTAATATACGCTGTTGATATTGCATAGATAAATATCCTATGAACATTTGATATATTTCTTTTTATATTAGATAAATTAGTTTTTATGATGAATAGAAGAAATTCCTTTCATACAGAGATTTTTACTTTTCAAACGTAGCATATTGAAGAAAAATACAAAAATTCATTACCTTTCAAATAAATTGTGAAAGAGTGGATGTGGATGAACTGAAGACTTACACTCAGATCCACACTCCATACCCATTGAATGTGTTGACCTTCTACACTAATCAAATCAATTATGAAATCAAAGGATATGTGTTGAATGATACATTGTTTATTTCACTATAATTAATCAAAAGAAAACATTGTTTCTATCAATATAATAAAATTTTCAACAAATCCGAAATGTTGATTACCCACAAATTATAAAACGTAATATTCAAATTGATTAAAATGACATATGATTTTATTTTTTTTTTAATAATTATCAGCAAGAGATAGATGAAACATTTTGCGATTATTTTATAAACTAACGGGTGGCCCATAAAGAATTGCCTTCTTAGTGTTTTTAACATTTCTCCTCTATTATCCCTGTGATTCAAACACCTTTTTTTATCAAAAGATAGCCCTTGAAATTCTCTACAAAACCACATATGACTAGACCTTAAAACTATTTCAGATATATCTGAGAAAAGATGAAAAATGAAGACACACACAAAGCTGTAAAAAATAACGGATTGTACATAATGAAGGATCGCGCTTTGTACCTAATGTTTTCATCACTTCGTCCTATTAAAAAACAAAATAAACCAAGAGATGCAGCGTGAAAACATCTACAATTTATATAAGACCGCCTATTTTATAGTTGCACTTTTTGTCTTCAAAGTGGACAAGATTTTGAGCGATCAAATTTGAACCGTGCGAAAATAATATTTTTTTTAGTACAAGATGAATTCGTTTTTTCTTATTTTATCGTCTTATTACCTGATATGTTTTATTTAAAAAAAAAACACCACAAGATGCAGCGTGGAAAACTCTACAATTTACAAAGAACACATTATAAAAAAGAGAAAATAAGAAAAAAGGAATTCATCTTGTACTAAAAAAATATCATTTTCGCACGGTCGAAATTCGATTGCCCAAAATTTTGTCCATTTTTAAAACAAAAAGTGCGACTATAAAATAGCAGATCTTGTGTAAATTGTAGAGCTGTTCAAGCTGCATCTTTTGGTATACTTTATTTATCTAATAGGGCGGAGTAAGTGATGAAAACATAGGATGCAAAGCGTGGCCATTCATTAATGTACAACCCGTTACTTTTTACCGCTTTTTGTGTGTCTTCATTTTTCATCTTTTCTCAGATATATCTGAAATAGTTTTAAGGTATAGTCATATATGATTTTGTAGAGAATTTCAAGCGCTATCTTTTGATAAAAAAAGGTGTTTGAATCACAGGGATAATAGAGGAGAAGCATTAAAAATACTCTGAGGGCAATTCTTTATGGGCCACCCGTTATTAGGATGTTTTCTATCGAACTCTAAAATTCTTAATTAGTTTTAATAAATGTTCGTGAATTATCTATCTTTCTTAATCAAAGACGTCAAAGCTACTCTGTAAGTAATTGTTAAGTGTTGTTATTAAATTCAAATCGAAATCATATTCTATGGATTTAATCATCCTCATATCTATATAGTTAATTAGTGTTCACCTTTTTGTGTACTCAAAAAGTGAGTACACTATAGAATCGGTCAGTGTGTCCATCCGGCTGTTTACACGATAACTTTTGAAAGGAGAGTCCAATCGCGATGAAATTTTCTACACAGTTTAGTCTCAACAATATCTCGGTCGAGTTCGACCATGAGAAGGATTGATCGAGCCGTTCCTGAGTTATTGCAAAAATAGCCATTTTTCCCTATGGCTTCCTATGCGAAAATCGACCTATCCCCGCTTTCGTAAAAAACTTTTTCTATCATAAACAAATAAAACCCCAACTATTATATACCATTCGATAGAGAATTTCACGAGCTACAAAATGGTATATAAAATATAAAGAAACAAGAAGATTAACTCACCTATTGCAAGGGTAATTAAACGGGAATTGGTTCTGTTTGTGTACACACTCTAATTGAGCCACAATTCGAGCTCTGTCTTTCGATCACAGCGATGATAGTTCGAGGTTTTTTGGGTCGGAGAACTCCAATCTAAGTTCCGTCTGTCTCGAAATCCTATTGATTGAACAGTAGCCAATAGAAATCAAGTGTTTATAGAAAAGGTTTGCCAGGATCATTTTTACGTCCACTCATTCTACGATGACTCATCTGTCTCATCCACTTTTTGAAGTACACATAACACTCGGATTTAAATCCGAGGTTTCCACATTTATTTAATAATTATAATTGAAATTTTATCGTGAATAAAATTAAATATTTCATTTTTGTTTAACATTGAAAATCAGGCTTTCTTCTGATTGGAGTAATACTTTACAATGTGATGTTCTCATATTTAAATAAAGGTAAAGTTTTTGAATCTATAGAATATTTGAAAACCTTATCAACTGAATCTTCTTCGACAGCAACACAAGTTGGATCGATTTGGAAACACTTGGCATTATCTATACCAAGGACATGCTTGCTTACTTTTGTGCAATCACGAAGTTCCGCTGGGAATGGATGCTCTGGTGCTTAAGGATATCTCCAGAAAAACTTTATATGACGAGAAAAAAGCTCCTTTTTTTGTAACCGGCTGAATAAGATCATACTTAACAGAAATGACAATAAAACTAGTTTGAGAAGCTAATTGATGTTTTATGAGATGATGAATTTCTAAATAAATAAATTGACTTCAACATCGAAATATTATCATACACTGATAAATTGAATCTCTAATAATAATCTTCATTATTTTCATTGTTGCACTAACAAGGAAATATTTCCAAGTGATCCGCTCCTTTTGCCTTCGTATTTTGTTCATTTGTAGGGCCTATCATAGTACGGAAAAGTCTAAGAGGATTTATGCCCTTGTTGCTTCTTTCGAAAGTTATGACCGTTTTATTGATTTTCGGACCATTCATAGGTGTTTATTGAAACAATCGTATTTCGGATTTTCTACTTGAAATTTTGTCCATAGATGAGTGCAATGATCCCTTAGAATATCCTGAAAGTTTTACTCAAAAAGAATGTTACTTTCTCGAGATATTGATTTTTTAAGCGAACTCAGTTTTTGTGACTTATCTGTCGCAAGCGACTATTTTTTGAAATATCAATATCTTGAGAAAGGAACATTCTTTTTGATGGAAACTTTCAATATATTCCAAGGGCCGTTAGATCTATCTATGGACAAAATTTCAGATAGAAAATCCGAAATACGATTATTTCAGTAAACATCTATGAATGGCTCGACAATCAGTAAAACGGTTATAACTTTCGAAAGAAGCAACAAGGGCACAAATCCTCTTAGACTTTTTCGTACTATAATAGGCCCTACATGTAAACAAAATATAAAGGCAAACGGAGCGGATCACTTGGGAATGTTCCCTCGTAAGTAAACGAATACGATCCATTTATGAAACAGCCTCACTATTTGAAATATGATATAACCATGCAACTATACCATATGAAAATCCTATCAATTATAGGTAAACATTAAATCTTGCAAGCTATTTATTTAGTATGAAAGATAAATGTAAATATAGATATGGTATATTAGAAAAGATAATTATGTAATAATAATTATGTTTGTTGTCTTCTCAGAGATTTTCAATGAAAAAAAATAAATAAATATTTCACCATCTGTAATTCTTAAAGCAAATAGGAATTTTTTTCTTTTTGCGTTCTCTTTTTTTACCACAATGTATATTATAAAAAAAGCGCTTTGTCAACAACTTTCGTTCTTTCATGGTTGCAGCAACATCAAGGACAAAACATTATAAATTGTGTTGTCTGGTACTTCTTCACGTTGGTCCATACTGATCTATATTTAGACAAGAAAAAGGTAAGATTCATTATTCTTAAATAAACTCCTGTTATATGAGAATTTTGAAAGGGAATTCATGTCATCTTTAGACAACCTTGAAATTTTATATTTGTCAAGGTGAATTCAGAACGAAAAGAGCAAGCATAAATACTCAAGGAGAGGTACACACCTTAGGTGACCTTGATTATTTCAAATTGTTTTGATATTTATTCTATTGTTATTCAATTAATCCATTTATTCTCATTTTCAATTGTTCATCTGATCGATTTGACTTAATATTATTCATTAAACAGAACATATTATTCTGTTATGTTTTCACATACACACCTTTCAAAACAGTCAGATTAAATTTATTAGTATTCTGACTATTTTATCAGGAACTCGTTGAGATATTTCGATAGATAAAGAAAGAAGAACAGAAACTAGTTAAGTTTTCTTTTTAACTTGTATTGTGTTTCTTCGGTAGGTACAGTAAAAAGGTCTTCTTCTGAAGTTAAGCATATTGATTAGAATGTTTTGATCGATTCTAATCCACAGACATTTTTATTCTTGTCAAGATCGTCTAACTGACGTTCAAATTTTGATCTTTTCTTTAGAATTATTTTGAAAATATTCAATATTTCAAAATTAATAAGATCAATTGTTTTTTTGTTTTTTATAAAAATTTACATAATAACAATACCAATTAAATCGAATAATATATTTTAACAGTATCATATTGGTCTAAATTATTTGAAAGGACGTTGATATCATTCATTTTGATATAATTTTTCCAACTTTTTAAAATTTACTGTGTGAATCAATACTAAAATTTAAATAAGAATGAATTTTTAATTGTTTTTTTTCTTCGAAATATTGAGTGAATTGCAACTTTTTATAATGATTCATGCGAAAAAATGAAAATGGGTTAAAACAATTTCTAAGTAAGAAAGGTCCCCAAGTGTGGCGCGGCGCTTTGAATTGGATCTATATCAGTTAGTAGAGCCCGATGAGACTAGATGAAGCCTAGCAGAGTTCGTCCTCATACACTGTCCTTTTTAAGTTTTGATTGTTTTACTGCATTTTTGACCTCTAGTAAGGTATATATGGGAAAATCGAACCACGAGATTTCGACAGGAAATTGTGCCTATTGATAAGTCTGATGGCTCTTAGAATGTCCTAAAAATTTCAGGCCAAAAAAATGTTTTATTCTGCAGATATTGGGTATCTAAAAAACGATCATGTATCACAAGGAGAGGTCAGAAAAGTGAGCATCTTCAACATTCGATATCTCAAGAGAAAAGCATTCTTTTGGGTTAAAATTTTTAGAACATTCGAAGAACCATGAGACCTATCTATGAGCAAAATTTCAGGTCAAAATTCCGTAATTCGATTTCCTCATATATACCTTGTTATAGGTCGAAAATTAAATACAACGATCATAACTGGAGCAGAACAGCGTATGGGAACGAACCTTTTTAGGCTTCATCTAGTCTCATCGAGCTCTACTAACTGGTATAGATACAATTCGAAATGACGTGCCACACTTGGGGATCTTCCCTCGTAAGTTGCATTATACTTGAAAAGAATATTTTCAAGCGAGCTTAACTTGAAATATCTGCAAAAAAAGTTGTCACCGAACAGTTTTTATAGTATGATGTCAATTTTTTTTCTATAGAATAAGATCAAAGGCTGAAATTCCCACTACTTATAGATCTTTACGTCTTATATTTACTATAAAAATTAAAGTAGAAATCGAACGACTACACTACCAAGTTATAGAATAAGCAATTTTCACATGTCACTCTAGAAAGTGAGTATCATTGGTTTTTTTTTACAGACAGTCTTGTTTTGTTTTTCTCTAAAGCAATTTCACAGGAGAGAAGGTTTCTTCACTAGTTTGTTACTGAAAGGATAAATTTTCTCATTTTTTATATGATCTGTGTATGTGCCATCAGCTCAATTACACAGGGAGAATTAGAATTGAGCTTGTATCACTCTACACGAAAATATGTTAGTATCTGTTAAACAATGCGAACATCAGTCAAATGCATAAAGAAGAAATGAAATCGAAACCAATAATCTATTTCGATAGAATGTTGAACGTTCGGCAAATCGAACTATTTACATTCTTTTTCTCATTTTTTGTTATGATCAAAAATTTTCTTTTCTTTGCACACGTCACATCAAAAAAAGAAATTTTTTACGTCTTTCATAATTTAGTAATAATATAAAATAGAGACCTGAAGTTCGGTATAATTATGAGATAGATCGAGAAAAGTAATACATTAAAAATTGTCCAACTCGATCAACAAAAGTAAAATTTATTAGGCGTACACTGCTAAAATTTTAATCTTACTAAAAAGTTGCAATTCACTTATACCTAGGTCAGTCCAAAAGTAGTTGCGGAGGTATATCAATTTCTTATAGAAAGTTCTGAGGAACTTCTTTTCTATACAGTCTGATAGAGAAAAGAAAGCTCTATTTTTCTATGCTATTTGATCATACTTTAACTAATATGATGATAATAAATTTTTCATAAGACTTTTTTCTTTAACATGTCTGCTCGTTGTAAGTTGTACATCGCAGTTTTCATTTCCTTGTTAGTTGTATTAACAATCAAAATATGCCATAAGATGCAGCGTGAAAAGCTCTATAATTTCCATAAGACCATTTATTTTCTAGTTGCACATTTTGTGCTTAAAATAGACTAAATTTTCAGCAACTAAATTTCAACCATGAAAAAGATAATGTTTTTGATACACGACGAATTCATTTTTTGTTGTTGATCATTTTATCATCTAATATGGTTTATCAAAAGAAAACAAAATACAGCAGAAGATGCAGCCTGAAAAGCTCTACAATCTACATAGTAAGGTTTATTGAAATTGTTTTGAGAGAAAGGAAAATTCTATACGATCAGTTTTTACAACGGCCAAAGTTCGATCACTCAAAACTTTGTCCATTTTGAAAAAAAAACGTGCAACTAGAAAATAAGTGATCTTATGGAAGTTGTAGAGCTTTTCACGCTGCATCTTATGGCATATTTTGGTTATTAATATAATGTATTAGTGGACTAAAAAAATTAACCGGTCTGACTCATTGTGAGCTAGTACAACGAGCAGACATGTTAAAGAAAAAAGTCTTATGAAAAATTTATTATCGTCATATTAGTTAAAGTATGATCAAATAGCATAGAAAAATAGAGCTTTCTTTTCTCTATCAGACTGTATAGAAAAGAAGTTCCTCAGAACTTTCTATAAGAAATTGATATACCTCCGCAACTACTTTTGGACTGACCTAAGTAATTATATATCATTATATGTAACTATACCTACACATATTAGGTTGATACTGAATGATAAAAGAAAAATTCTTTATTGTTCTAATAAATATCATCCAATTGAATTAATTTTAACTCTATTTTGTTAGAATAGAAATCATATTGTTAATTATTCTTCGATTTGTTATTGTTATTTCTGTATTTTCAATGCTCTGAGTTCTCTGTTCGATATTAAATTATTAGATATGACATTTAATGTAGAAATTCTAGTAATTACTTCCATCAGTCTTCGTTGATTTTTGTGATTATGTAAAAATTTTTATCTAATACAAAATTACAGAAGAACTTTCGAGTAATTTTTCTACATTTCAATGAAACATAGTAATATTAGTTTAGCGATTAAATTTTTCCACTAATTTATAAAAAAATTAATTATATTTAATAGAAAGTCTTATAATTTTCAATCGGAAACTTCATTAGTAAAAAAAAATGCATATGATCATTTATTTTTATTCTAACATTAACTGTTGACTTCTTAATGAGTGAAAAAAAGAAACATTTTCGATTATTGAAAAGATTATCATATTCTCAAGCAAATCTTTAAATTCTTCGATATTTTCATCATCTGGAGAGTATATCTTAAATTTTCGACTCGAATTCAAATATTTAACGACAATTGTCTATTTAGTATATCATTTTTATTCGAAGCAGAAATTTAAAAAAAAAGCGAATAAACAGGATTTAGAAAGAGATCTATCATTTACAATCATTGACTCCATCCTCATCACTTTTTTTCTTTTGTTCTTTTATTATACATGAATATGTCAAGAAAAAAATTCATGTTTTGTGTATATATTAGAAATAGAAGAAATCAAAAAGAAAATGAAAAAATGGAATAGCGATATGTTTAAACAATGAGACTTTAGGCTTTTGGTAATTATATATGATTCAATATATGTGTCACAAGATATTCTATGCAATGGCGCGTTTCGACTTGTAATGAATAATTGGTGTCACTTTGACTTTAAAAAATATTCAGATATAACTCTTGATAAAGATAAAATCGACTATGTTGGACACACAAAAAAGAATATATCTATGATTTTTCTTGCACAGAGAGTATCTATAATAACAGAATGACAAAAATGATTTAGTGAGTGAGTAGGTGACTGTTATTTTTCCGAATTTTAATTAAGTTTAATAAACGTATTATAATATTCACGATGAAAGATTTCTAATTAAGTCAAATAAGTTGAACATCAGAAGACATCAGATGAAAAGACTTGAATGTTCTGTTTCAATCAATGATTCTATTCAAACGATTTTTTTTAATGAAACAAATTATTCTAAAATAGACTTGAAAAAAAAAAAATTCTTTTTTCTTTTTTTAAATTTTGAACTAATTTTATGATTATCAAAAATGATAAGAACTCGATTTAATTTTCTTATCTGTAATAACAATTTTTTGAATTATTGTACATTGTCATTAATAGGTTTATCGATTGATATTCTCTCATTTGTTTTGTCTAATCTTTAATATCGCAGATTTTTTTTCTTTTATTTTTTCGTATTAAAAGTACTTTATGAGATATTCACATATGTCCTACTACAAAAAAACGAATTATATCTATAATATCTATATTCTTTGTTTCTTTTTCATATAAAAATAAATTAGTTTTCTAATTTCTAAATTCTAATTGTAATACAAAAGAAAAAAGTTTTACTTTAAAATGAAAACAGCAAATCTAATTAGTTGATATATTCGTATAACTATCCAAGAATTACCATAGTTTTCAATGATTCTCTATTGTTTATATATGAGCTAGTCTTCTCTAATCAAGTGTGATATCCTTAGCCACCAAAAAAAATGCCAGTTTAAATGTTATTCACATTGACGTTTGGTATAATATATATATATATATATCGATGAAGACAATGATAAGAATGAACGAGTCTCTATTATCATTTGATGATACA
Organism: Rotaria sordida; assembly: GCA_905250125.1. Lineage (NCBI taxonomy): Eukaryota > Metazoa > Rotifera > Eurotatoria > Philodinida > Philodinidae > Rotaria > Rotaria sordida. The sequence goes on along the minus strand of CAJNOL010000665.1, from coordinate 59,995 downwards.
CAATTTTTACCCATTTTTTTTTACAATGCATATATTATAAGGAAGAGCAAAGTTATGATTGCTTGATTACATCGGTTAACCTTCTTTTCAAATACACACGTGGAGCACTATACATTTATTCATTCTTTTTATACACTATCTAAGTGAATAATGCTTTTTTCAAATATAATGAGACACTCATTTTTCTAGAAGGATTTATCCGTTTTATTAACCTTGAATTCGTGTAAGTATTTTTTTTTAAATTGTACTTAAAGACATTTGAAATAGTCATGTGATATAATTATCGACAAATAGTTGGCAATTAGATAGATGAAACTGAAATGACGAGGGTACAGAACAACCCATTTTGCCCCGTTTTGATTTTCAAGGTCCAGTCTAATTGAATTATATATACAATTAAAAATCAGGAGTTTCTAATCATTTTTATGCTAAAATCGAGGCATTTTGTTTTAATCATTGTTGTGAACAGGATCTATCTTTGAGACATTCGAAATCACCTGTTAGTCATTGATATTAGTCAGAAATGTGAATGTTTATTTGATAGAAGATAAATAAAGGTGAGAGTGACTCAAAACTATTTTCACAGGTCTTTATCCAGACCACATTTTCATAGTAGACCAATTCATTTACAATAATGTTTTGAATCTATTAGAGTGTATACAAATCTTCTCTTGCTTAAATTTCGAGTCTGATATACTCATGTACGTACATTCTATTTGTTGCTTAATTATTGAGTTAATAAAATCTTTTACACACTTAGTTCACTTTGTAATCGATAGAGCTTTTCAAACGCTACAATACGAATTATTTCTTATGGTCTAAAAAAGTAGGTCATATGACGAAATCTTTAGTTCACTATTCATGAAGTTTAATTTTCAACTTGTCCAACTAATATTTGACGGTTTTCAAGAAGAATATTATCCATTTTGCTCCAAACAAATATCATATTTGGTATTAACATAAAAATCTGAGTTGACTTATGCATGTTTCAAACTTTTTCTGCGACTTTTTTTTCATTCAAATTTTCACCCCTGACTCCCCTCTCCCTCCTCAAGGATATGTGAAAAAATAAATTTAATGGAAACAAATATTTTATTGTTGAGTCACACATGTCTTCGTGTCTTCAAATAGTATTTTGACAGTTTAGAACTTGCTTTCCGGTGCCACAATGACTTTTTAACTAAACTCATTTTTTTCACATATTCCTGAGGGGAACCAGGGATGAAGATTTGACTGGAATAAAAATGCCACAGAAAAAGTTTGAAACATACATAAGTCGACTCAATTTTTTGTGCTGCTGTCAACTATGATATTTATTTGAAATGAAATAGGTATTATTCTCCTTGAAAACCTCTTCGATTTATGAAGTGAATTAAGTATGAAAGAAATTTCATTAATACAATAATTAAGTAACAAATAGAATGTACGTACATGAGTATATTAGACTCAAAATTTAAGCAAGAGAAGATTTGTATACACTCTAATAGATTCAAAACATTATTTTAAATGAATTGGTCTACTATGAAAATGTAGTCTGAGTAAAGACTCACAGAAATAGCTTTGAGTCAATCTTCATCTTTATTTATATTCTATCAAATAAACACTCACATTACTGACTAACATCAATGACTAACAGATCATTGAATATGTTTCGAAGATAGATCTTGTTCACAGCTATGATTGAATCAAAATGTCTGGATTTTAGAATCAAAATGACTAGAAACTCATGATTTTTGATTGTATATATAACTCAATTAGGTTGAACCTTGAAAATCAAAACGGGACAAAATGGATCATTCTGTGCTCCTACCCTTTCTTAATCCTTTATCTTTCATTGACCACTGGAGTAGTCATTTGTAGAATGATTGCAGAAAACGAGGGAAGCATGGGATTTGAATATGATAAGAACATTTTTTGTAGTGAACTTCATAGGCAATCGATTGGGAAAAAGAATATTTTTTTTCATCGTTCCACCTCTGAAATATCGGGCGTATAAAATCGATAATTTTGAAAAATTGAAAAACCTCGAGTTTTTCGAAACGAATTGTTCTCTGCCTACAGTCAATAACGATTTTTCGGAATTTCTGAGTGATATAGATCGATGAAGACATCCATTATTGGGTTAAATATATATCGAAAGCTTCACAATAAGTCGGCAATTTATATATGCTGAGGCATATCATTGACTATGGAACCACGATTTGGTAGCTGGAGGACAATCAAGAACAAAGTTAATATATATATATTGTAAATCTCAACTCATGAGAAGTTGAAATAGTATTTATTATGAGTTCAATGTCTTTAGATATTATAACATGACTCAAAGTAAAGTATATGCTTATTTAACAACATGTGTCAAAAAAAAACATGTAGTTTTTTACATTAATTTTGATTCATTTACTCCTTCTTTTTTTTTCCATTACTCCAATAACATAGGATAGATGTAGATGTAGCTTTTGCCAACACACTATTGTGCTTACAGGAAAAAAACATCCAGGCTTAGTATGTCGTTCAATCCCCTTTCTCCACCGTGCGGTCGCTAGACCAATCAAACGGCCCTACACAAAGAGATGGATTCTTGGCGTACCAGACCACATAAGTGGCATATTAGACAGGTTAATACTCTATTTGTAAAGTTATTTTATCAGTGGCTCTTCTGGAGCCGTTGTGTGGGAGAAGCGGGGGAGTAAAGGGTTAAATATTTTTCGTTACGTCAATCTTAAAATTGATTGGATATAACATCAAACGATAATTATTAAAGCTAAGTTTAGTTTTAATTTTTCAATGATTTGATAAATAGAAATTTGTATCTGTATTGATCTGAGAATTAAATATAGAAGACCTACACGTCGTTGTTTTTAGTTTCAAATAGTTGTTAAAACATAGATAAGAACTATGAAAGAAAGAGAAAATGATTAAATTGATTGATATATAAGAGATAAATGTATTAATGTCTATATGTACATGTACAAATGTTGTTTTTTTCAGACTTTGAATTTTTTGATTTGTTAAACTATGAATATATTGATTAATCAAAGTATATAAATATAGGTTAGATTATATTTGAAGTACTAATAGTAAAGAAACACACGTTGATTTTCTCGAATATTTTTTGAAAATAATTTGATTTTATTTATTTTGATTTAGTTAGTAAAATCTAACTTGGTATTTATAAAACAATATTTGATCAATGGCAACACATAGAGGTCGAGATTATCCCGATGGTATATTTCATTTTGTTTTTTTGAAAAAAAATTTTAATTTTAAATAATCTTGTTTATTTAGATGATGATAGAGATCGTCGATCATCTAAACGTCGTATGTATTCGTTTTTTTTTCTTTTGATAAATAAAAATATACGAGAATTGTTTTTATTTGAATATAATATTAGCCCGTCCAAGTCGTGCAGATGAAAGTTCATCCGACCCTTCTCAACGTCGATCATATTCAACAACTGGAGTAGAAGAAAAACCGTCAACGTCTTCGACTCAAGCAAGTACAACCACTGAACCTGTTTCAACTTCTGCCGTACCAAAGACTTCATCAGATATCGAAGGTGATACAAAAAAACGTGCACGTTCATTTGTTCGCCCACTATTGCGTTCTGCTGTCCCAGATTCCCAATTAATATCACTTGCACGACGACCAGCACAACCTGGACGTGGTAAAATATGAATTAAAACAAAAAAATATTTTTTCTCTTGTATTTGATTAATTGCTTTAGTTGGTCAACGAATTGAGGTTTATACAAATCATTTTAAAATTGAATTTTTAAATATAACTGAAGGAATTATACTTTATCAATTTGATGTTGATGTTGAAATTTTAATGCGTGATGGTTCATGGCGTCCAGCGAAAAAAGATGAACGTTTTCAAGTTATGAGAAAAATTATTGAACGAGAACAATTTCCACTTGTTTGGTATGATGAAGGAAAAAATTTATATTCAACACAAAATTTAACTTTAACATTAAAAAAAGAATATGAATGTGAAATAGTACATAAAAAAACAGGTCGAACAAATCGTTTTCGTTTTTTACTTATTAATCTTGTTAAAACTTATGATTTAAAAACAATATTTGATTTTATTCAACGAAGAATTCATGTACGTCCACATGATTCTGTTAGAATATTAGAAACTTTATTTAAACAAACACAAAGAGCTGAAATGATTACTATTAAAAATCAATCATATCCAAAAAATCAAAAATTAGATGATCTTGGTAAAATATTTAAAATAAAACAAAGAAATTGAATTTTTTTTTTTGGTTTTTTTTTTCATTGATGGAGTTTTTCTTATTTTTATTAAGGTGATGGTCGTGGTTTAGCAGCAGGATTTTATCAAGCAATTGTACTTGGTGAACGTGGCCCAACACTGAATATTAATAATAATTTTTGTTGTTTTTATCAAAATTATAATTTAGTTGAATTTATTTCCTGTTATTTAGGTCAAGATGTTAGAAGAAATGGTAAATTTATCATAGAAAAATTAATTTTTTTATCGCGCGAGAAAACGTTTCTAACTGTTCAATCACTTTTTGCTTGAGACTATTACTATTCGATTAACAATGATAGATAGCAAAACAAAGTCTGTTTTGCTTTGTTTTTCCAATCTTTGCTTATCGAGTTCTGGGCGTTTTACTCGATTTTTTCCCCTATAAATGATAGAATTGCTAAGAACCTGGATGATCGAATTCCGGACTCCAAGGCTGTTTAGAGATAGTCATTTAGGAACAACTTAATTTTTCAGCTAAGACAAACATATCTGTATCAAAATATGATTTTGTTATGAAAACGTCTTTTTTTTGTAGCACAGTTCAAAATAGGCGTTTCTTTAAAATTTAAATATCTTAGCAAGAATATGGCTCAAGCTTGGAATTGTTTCTTGTGAATATAAGATGTATTTATGGTCAGAATTTCAACTCGAAATTCGATCATCCAAGTTCTCAGCAATTCTATACTCTTACTACTCATCACGACCGATCGAATGGCAATAGTCTTAAGCGAAAAACAATTGAAAATATCCTTGCGTCAGTATTAATTATCAAAATTTTGTTAAGAACTAAATTATCATTTCAAAATTTATGTTTTTGAAAACATAATCGTACAATTTTCATTAGATAGAATATCACTCCTACAGAATTATTATGTTTTCTGAATAATTTTCATGTAGTAGTATTAATTGTAGATTTAACATTTGAGTTAAAGATGTTTCTTAAAAACAAATTTGATATATTTTGTTTCAGTTGTATGACAATGGTGACTAATAAAGATTTTATTCTTACTAAAGATCAGTTCTGTCTATCTCTGTACAGTTAAATAATAATTAATAATTGATGTTATACATTGAAAAACTTTGAAATTGAAGTGATTGATCAAATTCAGTAAAATATAGTTAAGTTGAAAATGATCATCCTAAAGCATTTGTATTTATGAAGGAATATTTTCGTTCAAGGCTTCGTTAGTTCAAACTAATAATGATTAGTGATCCTCAACATTTCACATTTCGAGAAAGATATATCTGTTTTAGTTGAACATGTTGTACGGATTCTAAATACAATGAAAACTACAAGATGGGCCAAAAGTCACTTTACCGTGAAACAATGGAATATCTAATTATGCTACAGCTCGATCAAATGGGCTCATTGTTTTTATCAAGGATAGAGGCGTGTTCATACTCCATATCCATATGAACAAGGTTAATTAGAACCATTGTTAAGTATCACTATTGACCTCCATAAGAAAATTTTTCTTTGTCACAGATAGCAAAAAAAACAATATACAGGAAAGTGCAAAAGTCACTTTATCGAAAAGAAAATTGAATATCTCCATTACGGCTCGACCAAACGAGCTGATTTTTGTAACAAAGATAGAGACATGTTCACATTCCGAATCTATATGGACAAGATTAGTGAGAACCTTTATTAAGTATATTTTTTTTCTTTTCCTATCTGTGAAAAAGTAAAATTTTCTTCTTGAGGTCAATAGTGATACTTAACAAATGTTCTCGTTAACCTTACCCACATAGATTTGTAGTGTGAACATGCCTCTATCCTTGATAAAACAATGAGCCCATTTTATCGAGCTGTAGTATAGTTGGATATTCTGTTGTTTCATGGTACAATGACTTTTGGCCCATTCTGTATTTATGAACGAAATTTTCGATCGAAGGTTTTGTGCAATAGGCTAAAATCTCAGTAAATCAATGATAAAACCAACAGAAATAGTTATATTAGATATTGTTTCGTCAAATTGAGATTTAATTTCAATAGTTCTATGAAGTTGTTACTCGCAAGACAGTTTTAAGATGTTTATTAGTACTGTTTCCTTTGAACGTGAATGTTTTCGTCAAATATATTCAAATTTTGATTGATAAAATAAAAATATATTTTAAGGTATTTCACCAAAAGATCAACCATTATTAGTACGTAAAATTTTAAAATCTCTTTGGTTTGCAACAACACATACAAATCAAATTCGAAAATATCGTTTAAAATCATTTGGTCTTTCATCAAATGAACATACATTTTCTAAAGATCAGGGTGAACATCAAGGTGAACAAATTAATGTTACTGATTATTTTCAAGAAAAATGGAATATTCGTTTACGTCATCCACAATTACCTGTTGTTGAATTATTTAATCCAGCTGATAAAAATAAATCACATTTTTTACCAATGGAATTAGTTACTGTTGATGAATGGCAACGAAGTTTAAAACCTTTAACAACTGATCAACGAGCGAAAGTAACAAAAAAAACTGTTGTTAAACCAGGTGAACGTTTTGGAATGATTCGACGTGTTGCTGATGAATGTCATTTTGATCAAGATGCTTATTTACAAAAAATTGGTATTAAAATTCATACTAATGATATGTTAATGATACCTGCAAGAGTTTTAGCACCGCCTGAAATAAAATATAAATCAGCACAAGGTGATCAACGTGATATTATTGAAAGAGTACAAATTGGTAAATGGTATTTAAATAATCATTTTAATAAAGCACGTGAAATACGTGCATGGGCTCTTGTTCTTGTTAGTCAAAAAGAACCTGATGCAAGACAAGTTGGTTTAGCTAGAGATTTTGCAAGTAAAATTCCACAGGTTAGAATATTTGTTGTTTTTTAATGAAAAACAAATGTTATTGTTGTTGTTGTTGTTGTTGTGTTTTCTTCTAAAGGCAATGTCGAAATATGGTATTCGATTTAATTCAGCAGCTATTGAAAAATCAGATGCTGCTGTACCTGATATAATTTTAGCTCGAATGAATGAACTTAAAATGTTAGGTTGTGAAGTTATCATTTATATTCTTAATCAAGTTGGTGATGATATTTATCATGTTATTAAATTTTTCGGAAATATTAAACTTGGTAAGAATATATTTTATTTTATTTTAAACTTAAATAAATTCTTTCATATTTCTTTTTTCAAGAAAAATCAATCATGGTCGATAGTCAATAATAGTTTACTAAATACGAAAAATTATTCATTATTTTGAAATAAAAAATTCTTCGAATCTTTTTATTAATCATGTAAGATGGTGAAAAAATAGTTTAACAATCATATATTTTTGATATTTTTCTATAATATTAAGCACGAAGCTCAACTCGTAATAGTGATTCTAATGCATTCCATAGCAAGATTTCATAGATGAAGTTTAATGTCAAGGTTACTAAGAAACTGGACACGATAGTTTTCAACTCCTCAAAACTATTTTTTAATAATACCATTTTAAAGAGCACAAAGTTCTGAAGAAAATGAGAGGACATCACATTTTTTACGACCTTCTCTTAAAACTTAAAAGAATTATAAAAGTTAATTTTTGGTTATTTTTTTGTACATTTCGTTATTTTAAGATTTTTGTGGTGCTTTTAACTTTTTAATGGCAGGTTGTAGATAATGTGATGACTCCTCATTTTGTTCGCAACTTTATGCTCTTAAAGATAGCATTGACAAAATCTTCTGAGATCTGAAAACTACCGTGTCTGGTTTCTTTGAAACTTTACCATCAAAATTCGTCAATGAAATCTTGCTATTAGATACATTAGATAGAAAACTTCTTTAGTTATTAACATCACTATTTGAATTTGAACTAGGTGCTAAACATTATACAAAAATATCAAAAATATATTATTCTTAAACATTTTTCCATCACTTAATATTTAATGAACTTCGTTTGAGAAAATTGGTTTTTGAGACTTGTATACATAATTAAAAATAAGAACTTCTTCCTTTTCTATTATGAATGAAAATCTATAACATACTGAAGATGTAAGAGACATATCGGATAAATATATTAGAAATGTATCTAATTGAACGATTCTAAAACTACAACAACATATTTCAGTTTTACATTAAAATTATTCCAGATAATTTATATCTGATAGAAATTGAAATCATCTATACCTAAAATCACCATTTAGAGATAGATAAATTCAACTCGGATAAAACTCTTGTTGATCTAACGATTTACTAAGATGAATGAAAAAAAAAAAACTAAAACTTAAAAAGATAAACTATGAAAACTGATATAGAAGAATTCACTATTTTGAAGAAGAAAACAAATTGACTTTTTCAATTGTAATCAGTCATCTCTGTTTTCATTTCTCAGATTATCGATAATCAACGCATTATCTATAATATATTTGTACAGGTATGGTAACTCAATGTACACGTTTTGATAAACTTATGGCGAATAGTGAACCACGTAAAATGGATATGTATATTCAAGTAAGTTGTTTATATCGGTAAAAATTTTCTATTTACAAATAAGAAAAAAAAAAACAACAAATAGAATTTGGTACAAAAATTTAATGCAAAACTAGGTGGTATTAATCAATTAGTTTCATTAATGCGTGCATTAACTTCTCCATCACCTCGTACAGATATTTTTATGTTTTTTGGTATTGATTGTACTCATGTAACATGTTCACGTGAACGACCATCAATTGCTGCTGTTATTGGATCAAAAGATTCGACAAGTTTGTTTTTATTTGTTTATTTTTAAATTATATATTAAAATAAAATAAATTTTTTTGTTTTTATTAGGTACACAATATGCTGGTCGTGTTGTTCAACAATATTCTCCGAAAGGAAAAATAGCAGTTGAAATAATAAAAGATCTTCATATTTATGTCGGAGAATTATTACGTGAATTTTCTAATCATAATACACGTTTACCAAATAAACTTGTTTTTTATCGTGCCGGTGTTGATGATGGATCATTTCAAAAAGTACTTGATAATGAAGTACGAGCTATTCAACGAGCATGTAAAGGTAATACTTTTGATTTTATCAAATAATTCAATTTAAAAAAAAACAAAAATTATTTCTATTGAAAAAAGAACTTTATGGTCATAATGAATTACCAAAAATTTGTTTTGCTATTGTTAAAAAACGTCATAACACTCGATTTTTTACTTGGGATAAACAAACAAATCAAACAAATAATATTCAACCAGGTTAAAGTTTTTATTTTCTTATTTTTTTCTTTTTATTAGCTTGTTTTTTAAATTTTAGGCACAGTTATTGATACAGATATTGTTACACCTAATGGATTTGATTTTTATCTTAATTCTCATGCAGCTATTCAAGGTACATCAAGACCAATGCTTTATAATGTTTTATATGATGATATTGGTTTTACACCAGACGAAATTCAACAATTAACGTAAGAATTTTTTTTTAAATATTTCAAAAAACAAAATACAAATAATTTTTTAAAAACAAAAACTATTAGATATTATTTATGTCATACGGATGTTCGATGTACGAAATCTGTATCTGTTCCCGCACCTGTTCATTATGCAACACTTTGTGTATCTCGTGGTCTTAATCTTGATTATGAAGGACAAATGTCTAGTGAACAACGAAGTATTGCTGCGTAAGTTTTCGATTATTTTTTAGAATTAAAAATACAAAAAAAAAAGCAGAAAAGAATTTTTTATTTTAGTTCTGATATTGAAGAAGGACTTATAGATGAAAATGTTGTTGTAACATTAGATGATGTTCAAACAATAAAAATTGACTTTAATCCATCAATTGAGAATACAATGTGGTTTGCATAAACAATATTTTCTTTCGATTTGTATAGAATTATTTCGTTTATGTCATTGAGATTGTTTGGTCAAATTGATCATGCATTTGATCGTGTATCGTTTTTTTTTAATTTTCCTTGTGAAATTTCTTTTATTTTCCATATTTTTCTTTAGATTATTGATGCTGAAATTAGTTCAGGAATTTGATTGAGTAATAAAGAAAAAATCTAATAATTTTAATATCATTGATTGGTCTAAGTTAATATTATTGATGATTAAGTGATTTGATGAATGTTGACAATCAGAATGATAACTATTAGAGAAACTTTTCTTGATAAGAAAATCAAATTCTTTCAATGAAATTTAGCTATTTATTTTATCAAATATAATCGTTTTTCATATTAAATGAAGTTTATTTTAAATAATAATTTATTTTGATCTTTATTCAAAGATAAATATCTGCTGGAATTTAGCAAACACTCAAATTTACACTTTTCAATTGATTTTTTTTTACAGATTTATTCAATAAAAAATAAAAGAGCTTGTTTACATAAAAATAATTGTAGAACCTAATAAAATTCATGTTGATGATCCAGTTTTCTTATGGTCGGCGTTGTCACATTTTTTGATATTACAACTTTTACATGAATTTTCAGTATTTGCTGAATTATTTGTCATCCCTGTGCCACATTGACCGACTTCAGAAGCTATTTTTGATCGACCTGCTTCAGTAAAAACAGATTTATTTTCGTTGGCTGATTGCTGTTGTGTGGATGTATTCGCATTCGACATTGTTTGTTTGTTTCAATAGAATATATCGTTTAGTAAAATGACGCTATATACTCGATGCCTCTTTTTTATATTATACAAAGAAGAGAATAGAGAAGAAAAAAAATCGCTCATTTCTTTTTCGTTCTAATAGGAGAAACATATGAGTATAACAATCCGACAGAAAAAAAAGTACATAAACTTATTTAGGGTCATTGAGAGCATTTTGATCCTACTACTTTCTCGTTCCATTCATAGTTTTTTCATGAATAAATCCATAGTTAGAAATATTAATTTAATCAACTTAAAAACTCTTTTAGTTGATAGTTTTAATGAAAACAATGTCATCAACTGATGAGTAGCATAAAATAATTTAAATATCATTTCTCTTGATAATAAAATATTTTATTAGAAATAGCATATTAATGAGAGGTTTACAACTATGAAAAGAACCTAGTAATTAAATTCAATTTAGTTAGGAATAAGTTTTTTCACGAGATTGAATCAATTGTAATAAATGATTGACATCTTTGATACAAAATTTTGGTAAAAGATCTTTGTCCGCAGTATTTTTTCCAACTGCTTGTTTGATTGTATCCAATTTTTTCTCACTTGTTGCTCCACTGAATACGAGTAGACTTGTCAAACCTTGACGATTACCAAATAAAATATCTGTTTCCAATCTATATTTTAGCAAAATAAAAATCGATCCAAAAAAATCTACTTCGAATGATTATTATCTCTTACCTATCACCAACCATAATACTTCGATTAGGTTTGACATCAGGAAAAGCCAAACGAATCGATTCAAACATTGGAGCTCGAGGTTTGCCCAATATTGTTGGAGAACGACCTGATGCTGCCACAATTGAAGCTAAAATCGTACCTTCTCCTATTAGTCAATAATCAAAATATAACATTCTCTTTTTGGATAACTTTCTAAAAACAAAAAAAAAAGTTTTTTTAATATACCAGGTAAAATGGCTATATCAGTTTGTGGAGTTGTGACATCATCATTGGTAGCTAAAAATAACACATTAGGTCGACTAAGATACGTAGCTGCTTTGATTATTTTCAGATAGTTGATATGAATATCAAATGCAGATATGACACAATTAATCTATAAATAAAGAAAATAATATAATTTAACATCTATTTAGAACAAATATCTTACGTACATTATCATCAAATTTGATCGTATTTGTTTCGATCCAATCTGCTTCGGGTGGAACAGGATCAGGCTATAGAAGAATGGAATAAACACAAAAATTTGAATTGTCTAATACTTACTCCAATACCATCTGATATATGAAAACCTTCTCGTCCTAATTCTTCTACCATTGATTGCATTCCAATGCAATAACAATGACCTTTAAAATTAATTGACTTAAGATATTGAGCAGTAATCCATGCTGTACAAATGATTTGTTCCTAGAAAACAAATATAAACAGATATTTATTTCTATTTTTATTCGGAAATACAATTAACATACAGGTTTAGCTTGATAGCCGATTTCATTGAGCCATTGAGAAAATCCTCTTTGAGTTTTTAATGAATTATTCGTCACAAAAAATACTCGTTTACCCTTAAAATGAATGAAAAGATAAAATAAAAAAAGAAAGATAATTACATACTAATTTTGTTAAACAATTAAGTAATTCAATAGCACCTGGAAGAATGTTTGGTGAACACCAGAGAACGCCATCACAATCAAACAAGAATGTATCATGATCATTTAATATCGATTCAATATGAATTTCATTTAGACGTATACAAACTGAGTTCGACATCTAAAATATATATATGTTTTTAACACTAGATAAAGATAAAATAAACACATTGTATTGTCCTTGTATTTTTTTCCTGTAACCATCAATATCTTTTTTTTCTTTTTCTGTCTGTTTGTTTTTGCGTTCCTAGCTTGTAACTTTTTTTCTTGTAATCATCAATATTTTTTTCCTTTTTCTGTCTGTTTGTTGTGCGTTCCGAACTTTGTCCTTGTTTTTTTTGTTATTTCTACTCCTGACATGCAAATGCATATTCACATGTTTTCTTTCTGAATCTTTATTATTATAATTATATTTTTGATTATTATTTGTTTTGAAAAAAATCCTTAACACTATCTGTTATGCAAAATAATAAAAGCACATTTTATATAATCATCAGATATTCAAGTTAAACTATTTATTTAATAGTCTTTGAAACGTATTTAAAATTGAATATGAAATATTCATCACATTCGAACTAGTGCCATCAGTGTATTTAATATATTTAGAATTTTCACGTAATTTTAATTGAAACAAGCAACAGTTCCAAAATATTACTGATCCGTAATTTGTGGAGACTAGAATTGTATGTTTCGATCAGTATACAAAGTTGCATTTCTTGGCTAGATAAATAGGTTGATATCACTTTTTTGTTTAATATAATTCAACTAAACTGTTTCTTTTCTTAATCGTAATTTTTTTTTTCGTACTCATCGTACAATTTAAAGTGTATTACCGACATCTATGAAAATGCCATTTCAACTTTCACTTCGCAGACACTGATAGAACAAGCAGTTCTCACATCTGTGTAAAATAGTATCTCTTGGAATCTTAGATCTTTTATCAAATTAAACGTCTAGATATGTACTGAGAATAACAACTTCCATATAACTTTATTTTTGTAAAAAAACAAAAAAAATATTTATTTATTGTTTGCACATCGTATAGAGTACAATAACAACAACTAAAGTTCGGACAAGTTTATAAGAACAAGATGAATTTTAAAATGAGAGATGAAATTTAGAAAAGAAAAAATAATGTCACGTATCACTACAAAGATTCATAGCTACATTTAGTTGTTATCATATCATATCGATAGTATTTGAGGATGAGAAACAAAACAAGATGATTGATGAGATTAACATTTTATACCTTTTTATTAAATAATATAAAGTCTATATGTATAAAATGCATATATATTGTGTTGTTGCCAACGAAAACATCAAATATTCCTTAAATAAATGAACTATGTAGATAAAAATGTAACGATGAAAAATCAATAAATCAATTTCGTTTCATGTCGTTTACATCATATGCAATCATACAAAATTTTCATGTAAATCATGTAATCATGACGGAAGAATAGTTATCCAACTAATGATGTTGTCTTTGAATTCCTGTCATTTTCTTATTTTTGAAACGCAATAAATGATTGTTTTCATTTTTTAACTTGAATAGAAAATTGATCACTTCATATTGTCTTTGAATTACAATAAAATACTATCGACAGTAAATGATAAACTATAGAAGTATGTGATAGACAGTTATGTTTCAAAGTATTGAAAAAGACTCGAAACTTATGAATTTCATACTGACAAAATCTTATATCTGTAAAACAAGACTAGAAGTTTTCTATACAATCGATAGGTTCTATTTCACAGACACTGATTTCTCAAAGTTTCAAGCTTCAAATTAAAACTATGCATAGAAAAATCTTTGAAATTCCCACTTATTGTGAGAAATTCTACTATTTGCTTGTTTCTAATGTAAAAGTCGGCTGGAATAAAACCATATCTTTATTGTTATTTTCATACATCAACAAATATAACAACTATTAAATTGATTTTAACTAAAATAAATAGAATGGAAAAATCTGATTCGCATATAAAAAAACTAGTGCAAGAGAAACTATATAGTTATTCGACATGTCAAGGTTTTATCGTGTAGGTAGATTTACTTTTTCTCGTTCATAGATTGTTTCTTTAACTATATCGAAACTTAGCAATGATGTTATCATAACCAAGGATAAGCCAAGCTAGGCGTCTTCCTTCCACCGATAGTATTTTCTCTGCCACTAGGGAAAATAAAGCACTAATAATCGCTGTCATCTACATCATCTTGGATGAGTTTTTTGAAAAACCATAGAATACTGCTCGACCATCTAAGATTTCCTGATAATGCTACTAAAAGATGGGTTTTTTAATTTTATGATGAACAAACTTGGTTCAAAACAAAGATTTCTCTTGTGAGTTGTAGATAATATTCTAGGGTTTTCTATCCTGCATGTGATATTTCAATTGTTCACAGAAACCATACGTAGCAGAGACGATCGATGATGTTAGTGAGTTTCTTAACGAAAGCTAAACGAACAAATCGTATAATCTATCAAAATGAAATTCAAAATAGTTGAAAATTCAATACAACTCAAGATGAAACAGCAGTAGCAACAACCGCAACTGTCGAATAATTTTGTCTTCGTTTAAACATGTGCTGTAGTAAAAAAGACGTGAATAGGAAAATAAACAACTTAAAAAAATGAAAGAAGAAAAGGAGAATGGATTTATTTTCGATGTCGTTCTGTCTAAATAGATAGACGACGCGAGTAGAATTCTTTCACTTTTTGTTTCATTTCATTCACGTTAGATCAACAGAAAAACATTCATAAGAACATTTTATGTTTACTCATATCAGACACTTACTAAGTAACTCGAAATGAGAAAAGGGCGTCCCTTGTTTTATGAAACAAAACGACTGACGAATGAGTGCATACCAACCTAACTTTCTCTAATTTTGTGAATCATATCGAAAGTTCTTAAATATTAGTCAAATAAAAATTGGAACTTAGATTTTATTTTGAAATTATTAAAAGCCGTTTTTACACATAAGAATCGAGTTCAAATGATTCAAGAAAATTTAAATGAGTTCAAATGGTTTAAGATGATTTAAATGAGTTTAAGTGAATCATGTGATTGAATTTTGATTTGCAGCTGCTTTAAATCAGCTGCTTTTCCCTTAATTCTTTATCTAAGAGAAGTTCACGACATTTTTTGTTTTTTTCAGAGATGTCCATCGCAGCGCGGCAGCGGCAGATTTTTTCCAAAAACCACCGCGGCGCGGGAGAGATTTTTATTTTGTTGTCGCAGCAGCAGCGAGGCGGCGGCAACTTTCTTAGGAAAAAATTTCAAAATTTCATGAATTTGCACAGAATCTGCATGTTCATGGATGCTATACTGTAAGACTTAACGAATCTGATCGATTAGCGGCATCAGTTCTAGTTCAAACCAGTCACAGCCTTGAAAATCAAAACATTTTTTCGAATACCATCGCGGCAGCGGCAGATTCTGAGCCGCGATGGACATCTCTGGTATTTTTCTTGAACTTATCCTTTCAATTGAATCGATGATATAAACGTTTGAAAAAATTTTATTATTTTGTCTTTTAACTTATTAACTGAATTTTACAACAAAAAATGGAATAACCTTATGTGATTTATCTTTTAATATGATTGTAGAATAACAGTTTGAGTCATCTATATATTGCACATAGATTTACTTGTTTTTTGCAGATTTCATATAGAATATACATCATCTCTATAGATTGAGAGTGTTTTACCGCAATTATCTTCTGAATATAATATATTTATAAGTGTCCAATATCAGATTAGATTTTTATTTTTGTTTGTTTCCGCGTCAAACATCTTTTGTAACAAGACATTATGCGAAGTCTTTTTAAAAAATTAACTAATTCTATTTCTGATGAAAAACTATTTAAAATGAGTCTATAATGTTGAACAGATTTTGTCATTTCGTTTTATTCTTCATCATGATCATCTGGTTGCGGTTGAAGTACAAGTGAATGTTCATGTCCTTTCTTTTCACATGCTGAACAAAGATCATAATTGCCACAGATAGGACAACTATATCTTTGACCAATAAGAGGAGACATTTGACATCCGTCACAAATGACATGTCGCCATTCATATTCATCTGGCGAAGGACGAGCTAATTTTTCACCTCGTGACCATGTTTGTAAAGCTTGAACACCAAAACGTGCAACATCTTCACGACCACGACGTGACAAAATTGTTCCATTAGATGATACAACAATCAATGATGGAATGCCTGTTACATAAAAAAAAATAGATATAAACTGATAAACAAATTTAATAGAACTGATTCTTACCAGAAAATTGAAAGTATTCCGCAGGAACTGCACCTGAATTCATTGGAGCCGCAGGCCAAGGCATTTCTGATCGATAACTATTGAATGATTCTTGATCTTCATCGCATGATATGAATATGATATGAAAAGGATGAGAATTTGTTTGTGCTCGTTTATAAATTTCGACTAGTTCGGGTGTGAATCTGCGACAAGGTGGACACCAATGAGCCGAAAAATAAAATCCAACACTTTTAATATCATTTTTCAACATTGTTTTTGTTTCAATTTTTTCTTCTGTTTTAGGATCAAGTAAATAAGGTATTGATAATAGAAGTTTTTCTAATGAATATTGTCGGTTCGGGATCAGATATTCAACGAGAGAATGTTCATGTTTATTTTTTGATAAACATGTTTCACATAAATCAATTTGACACTCTTTATTTGTACAACCATGCCGTAAACCAACTAAAGGCTTCATAAAACATTCGGTGCAATTAGTATATTCCCACACATATTCATCGTTTCGTGGTTCACGAGTCCAAAATAAACGTTTTCCTTGAGACCATTTACGTAAAGCTTCTTTAGGAGCACCGTATATTTCATCGACACCATCCGAAGTTATTATTTCAAGCGAAGGAGACACAACAACCAAACATGGAATACCGTTGACGTTGAATTTTTCACCCAATTTCTTCGAATGATCACGATCTAAATTCAAATATATTCATTAAATAATGTACATAGGTGAAAAGTTAAAAAAAATTCTTTTTCGTATGACTATGAAAAAGAATAATAAGGCAAAGATCATGTTGATATTTTTTTTTTTCATAATAGCGCATTACTTTTTTTTCTTATTAGTTGAATTAAAGAAACTCACATACCAGAGAAAGATAATGCTTTCCATGGCATTTCTTTGAAATATTCATTAAAATCTTCTTGATTTTCATCACATGAAACAAAAACGATATCTAATTTGTTTTTTATGTCATCATTAACTTCTTTAAATGCTTTAGCTAATTTTGGTGTAAAATGTCGACAAGGTTGACACCAATGAGCTCTATAAAAGACAAAATGACTATGTCGTTTTTAAATTTATGCAAAATAAACAGACGAAAAATAAAGTACGAGAGTTTTTCCATTAAGTTGACTTGTTGATATTCGACTTGATTCATCATCCGATTCATTGTGTCGAACAAGTTCTTCTCCTAATAATTCACTTAATTTTGTTGCCATGGTTTTTCTTCTCTTAAATATATTTTTAAGATAAAAATATCTAATCGCCCCGTTTTATAGAAGAAATAAAGATATTAGTATCCGAGGCAATTGCTATTATTTTATGAAACGCGTGTATGATACATTATGAGTCTTGTTTTTTTGTTTTTATTGTCTTTACTCGTTTATTCATTCTTTTTCTTGTCGTTTGTCTAACTCGACAAACATATGTTTTTTTTTTTTATAAACCAATTCAAGGTAAACGATTATTACCACCTAGAGAAAATAATGGTTATTTACCACTATTATTTATGCATCCATATTATTTCTTCAAATTGTGAATATTTGTTTTCATGTATAACAATGTTATATATCAAAATTTTGTATAAATTAAAGTATTTATGAAAAATTTCACAATAATTTCAATGAGATATCGTTTCATTTTGTTGATATTGTACATTTAGTGTCATTTTGAGTTGATGAATACTTGTTAAGAACCTAATATGAAGCCTCAAAACCAGCATTTGATCATGCCAAATTATATTCAATTCTCTGATCGATATTTCATATTTACACAGCAAATTTTTGTATATCGTTAAACATATATCAGATATCAATGTAAAAATGTATACCTATATATCACGTCCTTTTTCTTCATTTACTGAATTCTCTGAAAAAAACTAATTAGACGAGATGTTAAATGTTCAACTGTAAATTCATCATTTGTTCTATTTTTTGAAAGATAATTCTATTAATTAGAGTTCAATATAAGACGAGATAAATCTGTTTTATGTGAAGTTTTTGTTTTCATATAAAAGAACATTCTTCAACATAGATGACATCTGTTCTTAATAGTAAATGAAAATAAGGTAATATTATCTTATTCTGATCTATAAGTGACTATGAAGATTTCGCCGATGATCCTATAAAAAAAAAATAGTTCATGGAAATGAATCGACGAACAAAACACAATGCTATCTATTATGAAAGTCATAAAGTGCTTTTGTTTTCTAGAATAAGCAATGATGTACCATTTTATTTGATTGGACGTACTTAACCAGTTCATCATGCACCAGAAAAGAACGTGAAAGTGCCATTCTCCTTGTATATCACCACAGTTTATGAATATGAACTATTATCAATATCTAATGATCAACTTTGAAGACGATTTCTTGAGCAAATATCTTATCCTTTTTTTTTAACTGTTCAATTTATTCTTTTAAAATCGTTTTGAAAATCATTTGAATATTGAGAAATCAATAAAACTATGTAATGAGACAAGCGAAGTTAAAAAATGATTTTTTTTAATCGTTTCATGTTGTGTTAGCTAATAGAAAAATATTTCAAACTTTTTTCAGATCCAACGATAATTTGACTCTGTTACTTCTTATAAGTTGTAATTTTAATGAAATCTTTCACACTTAAATAAATCCTTTAGATGATCTTGTATAAGAATATTTGATAAACAGTTTGTTGTTTATAATTTTATCAATATTTATAAATTAATAACAAATCAATTGAATATATTGTATTTGCTATTTCCCTACATAATTCAGATATTGTTTTATTCATCTTAAAATATGAGTTGAATACTATTAAATTCTAGCAAGTTTCCAAATCAGTCGTCTTAAAAACACGCAACTCAATAAGAAAATCTTTCTTCAAATGAAAAACATTGATTATTGATGATGAGCTTTTATGCTCAGTTTATGTCAAACATATTATAAAGTAGCAATTTCACAGTTGTCGGATCCATTAATAGTAATTGCAAGAAGATCCATCACTGTAACAAGAATATAAAAATGGATAGATCATCAAAAGATCCCTATAAAACATCTTATGTAAGGAGAAAAAATTCAAACAAAAATAAACTAAAATAAAACATACGATTTCGACATATTGTATTCTATAGAAAAGCATACAAACATCTGTCAAAATATTTCAAGAAAATATTTTTATATATGTTCGATATGATCAATTAATTGAGGGTTAGAATTTCATGAAAAAAGGACACCTTAACATGCTGATCATTATCCGCAAATTTTGTCGCATGATATTAACAATACAAGTATTTGTGATAATTGCGATTCAATTTATTTTAGGAGATGTCATAAATACTTGAATGTTTCCAACAGGTTGAATCTTAACTGTAATTATATTTAACTCAAATTCATTTTATCGTTCACATATGCACAATCATTCATGAAGCATGTACCCAGGAATTTTTCTAAGAGGGATTGACCATTTTCAGGGAAAACTGCCATGATAAAAGCCTGAAATTTTCTTTTAGATGATTGTTTGCTCATCCTTTCAAACAAGTATAGGATGCCCTAAAAGTCGCTGTACCAAAATAAATTCGAATATCTTCATCAGGTTTGAACTAAATGTCCTATCTCTTTTTCTAATGATAGAGGAGTTCTAACTTTTTATTTACAGAAAAAAAACCATAAGAATAACTAATTAAAAATAGAACGAAAAGTATTATAATACAAAAGTTTACCGTATAATTTCACTATGTTTTCATAGTTTTGCGAGCTTTATTGTCTTTCCAATGTCTTCACCAGGTTCGTTGACTTTTCCATAGTTACAAAGGCTTTTTCGAGTGCTTTCTTGTGCATGAAATTTTCGAACAACCGGGAAGACTGCTGTTGTCTCTTCTTGAAAACACAAATTTTTTGTATTGACATAACTTGTCTTAGTTTTTAATTAATATTCTTAAATGTTTTCTTCTCGATAAAAACTTGGAACTCTCTTCTATCATCAGAAGGAAAATCAGCTTATATACTTAAGACTCAATGAAGATATTAGAATTTGTTTTTAGTAACTTTGAGAATGTCCTATATTTTTCTCCGCCAAAGGGGAAGGGGAGAATTGATTCCTCAATCCTCTCTGCTGAGCAGGTTACTGGAAACATTGACAAAGATTCTTTCAAAGTAACAATATTGACTTCAATGAAGAAATATGATTGTCTAAGAATTCCACAACGAAATCATGTACAGTGTATTCTAAAAGTTATTTTTGAAAAATAAATTAGCATACATTCATTATACTGTACCAAATAGATTAATTGGTTTCCAATTATAAAAGAATACTTCCGATTTAATTCGTTTCAGACAACATAAGATACCATATAATATAAAACTATGATATACGTACATACTGTTTTTTCGAACCCATAAGAGATATATTATTTTTATTGAAGTCACAAATGATACTTCGAAGTAGTTTTATCAATATCTTTTCTTTACGTAAATGAGTTATGAATATGTTTCCATCATCAGTGGTAAAAAATTCAGCCGAATTGGTCAAGATATTCCAATACTTTTTTAATAACTTTTTGGGCATCCAGAAAACTATCATACAATATTGTTTCCTCAGGTTATCACTTGCTGATAATTAATATAATTTTTTTTTATTTACTAAATGAAATTTCAATATATTTTATAAGCATCTACGGGCCACTAGAGACCAATTAGTGGTAATTACCATACCTAAACAATTTTATCAGTAATGTAAATAAAATCAGAACATACTCAACTGCTTACTAAAAATGTGTTTACATTTTTTTCCTAAGAGGTGACTCGATATATTGTCATACCTAAAATTTGGATGTTGACCCCTCAATGTGCGTAAGCATTAGAATAAAAACAAACGACTAGATCATATATTGATTTAATCCAAGTTTTATTGTTTTTTCTTAAAGTTATTGTGAAATATTACAGATATGAACACATTTTTAGTGAAAGAAAACAGCAGTAAAAATATAGATTGTTTAAATGTTCAAATTCTAATTAACATCTCTATCATCCAAAGATTATTTTCATCAAAAAATCGCTGTTTGCTTTATCTTATTCATATATAAATGCATAAACAACTGAAATCAATGTCGAATATAATGAAGACAATGTTTTCTTATTAAGATAGGAAAAGTGACATTAAAAAAATGTTTATTTAAAAATAAATAATAATATCATCATCCACATTCATCTCCATGAATATTCATATTATGATGATTGCCTGCGAATAATTCACTTTCGGGATTTCTTTTACGATTTTTCTTACTTAATTTCGCAAATAAATTTTCTGTTTTATCAAGTAGTGCAAAAACATCGGCATGTGCACCACCTATTTTAACACCCATATGAGCACAACAAATATTTTCAAAAGGCCAATCATGTAACATATTACGCATCCAGTCACGAAATAAATATGGAGCATCACTTGTCGGATGAAGACCAACACTTTTTATTGATGGATGAAAAGCCATCGCACCATCTTTATAACCAAATAACTTGAGTAAAAAACTAGGTTTATCTGTATAAACTATTGTATCATCAACATGAAGAGTAGCAGATGCTGGATGATAGACAAAAACACATGTAAAATGATTCGATGATTCAGGTTGTGGATTGATAAATTCGGTACCTAGAACAAAAAAAAAAGCCTGACCAAACTTTGTACTAAGTATTGATTAATATTTAAGAAATATTTTATATACATTTAATTTGACTATGAAATTTGAAGTTCATTATATATATATATAACTGACCTGCTGGAATGCGTAGTTCTACATCTGGCTCCCATTTTTTTCTCACATCACAATTATTGAGACTTCCAACCCATGGAATTTTTGTCAATCGATGTAAATGTCTTGGTGTTCCATAATAAGCTGCATTTGGATATGCTTCATAAAAAGTTCTAAATGATAGAGTATGAAATGGATGTGTACCAATTACTGCTTCAATTTTATTTCCATTATCTGTTAAATGATTAATTTCTTGTCGAAGATTATCATTGAGTTCGACTGTATCAATAATAAGAAAATTTCCATTATGTAATTGTATCAATGACATATGTGTTTCAATATCAATCAATTTAGCGAAAATTTTAAAATGACTACGAACATTCCAAAAACCAGAACCAATTTGATGTAATTCATATTTATCGACATTTTGAATAGGATTTAAACTTTGATGAGATAGAGTTGTTGGCATCATACAAAATAAAGTAAAGATAGATCTGAAAAATAAACTTTATTTTGTACTTCTTTCATGCAGAAAAAAGTAAAATCTCTAACAATCAAATGTTAGTCTATGTATACATTTGTATGAAACTATAAAATATACTGGTAATATATTGATCGAAATGCATTGAAAGAAAAAGCAATGAGTTAGCTATTTGACATTGCATGTCGAAGAATGACAAACACCAAACTAATCGAAATAAATATTTAGATAAAAGCTAACTAAAGAATAAAAAATATCGACTAGAGATACCCTTTTATCTTTATTTTACTAGTTAAGAAAAAATAAAACATTCACTTGCCACTTATTTTTTGTCTTATTTCTCGTCAAAAAAATAAAACGAGATAAAGATACTTCACTTTACTATATTAAATGCCAGAATACAATGTCATTTCGACATGTAAAAGAGTGATCAAAAAAAAAAAAGCTCATTGATCAATTTCAAACTCTGTAAGATATTCTTGAGATACTTTCATCTTAAACATGTTAACTTCCAATGAAATCGGAATCGATACCACGAAGACAATAATTAAGGATTATTTTATCTTTATTTTGTTTTGAAAGGAAGAATAATAAATACAAGAAAAAAAAAGACAATATTGCACTAACATTCGTTAGTTCTATCAAACAACAAATATATTTACAAATTTATTCATAAAAAAAATCATCGACGGAATCATAATCATTAAAAACATTTTCTGGACGATAAGTTAATGAATTAACTAAAGTCAACCAATCAGGACATTGATTTGGATTAAGTGCACTAACATACCAAACATGATCAACACCTTGAAGTTCAGATTCACAAATTTGTTGATTTATTTTTTTTTTAAACTCTTGTCTTTTTTCAATAGGTACTAAATCAAATTTATTGATAACAATATCATATCGAAGATTAAGCGCATCAAGAAGATGAAAAACATTTGTCATTTCTGTAATTGTTGTTGTTATTAATACTAATATTTTTGTCAATCCTTTCCAAAAAGCAATATATTCCATAGTAAAATAAGACATATCATCATTTTTATCAGGAATATCAAATAGACGACAATTTTGTCCTTCATAACGTTGAATTTCTTTTGTTGTTTTACCAGCATCTTTGTCAGATAAATCATATCCAAGTAATTTATTAATTATTGTACTTTTTCCTGTTGATGTTAAACCATAAAAACCAAAAGCACGTCCACCTAATCGAAATGGTTTAGTATTTGATGCAAGTTTTACAATAGTTTGAGCTGCATGTTGATTAACTTGTTGAAGATCTTCGTATGAATTTATTCTTTGTTTTTTTATTTGTTTATGAAGTTCATTAAATCTATTCATTAATTCAGTATTTTCTTCTCTATAACGATTAAATTCTTTAATTAAATTTGAATTCATTTTTGCTACAGTTTTTGTTCTGAATTGTAAATAAAAACAAAGATGAAACTATTAGAATTCGTTACAACGAAACTACTTACCGTTGCTGTCTATACTTCTTTCGACAGATAAACTAACTTGTCTTTTATGTACTACACTTTTTATAAAGTAAAAGTTAGTGGGAAAGATAAAAGGTGTAAAGAATAATTTTATTATTCATTTAACAATAAGTACGCTTCATTGAGTAATCTTGTGACGCACAAGATTAAGAAAAAGAAGAAAACGTCATATTCATTAGTAATATTCATCATGTGAAATTGTCCCTTGTGAACCTTTCTCTCTCAATCACAATCGTAATGTAGGAAAATGAAATCATTGGTTTTTTTTCGAAACTCTATATGAAGAAAATGAATGGGATTTATCCTATTGTTATTACAATTAGTCAGTGATGGCTCGAAGCAGCCAACATTATTGGAGAGGGGGGGAAGGAGTGTTACATCCCCGACAGTTCATCGATCAATTCACCATTGCGATGAGTAAACAAGTGTTTTTTTTTTACTTTTTGTAGGTAAAAGAACTTGATCTGATTAATATCAATAGAAAAACTTCATGTAGATAATAGTTCTTATTTAATTTCTCTTTTCATTTCACGAAATCATTCTAATATTAAATTTATATCTGATGTTATATCTCTTGTTGCTATTATACGAAAAACTTTTCAAGATAAAAAACGACTTGAATAGTTAGAACAATTTCAAAAACAAAATATAGAAATATTAGCTAAATGAAAAGCTCTGACTGCATAATTCAAAGAAACAAAAATTGATTCATTCGAAGACATTGAAATATGTGGTCAAAAGGCAACTGTAGTTTTCGTTGAATTAGCTTGACAAACAGAATCTCTTCATATGAAGGAAATCAAAATGTTGAATATTTTGATTTAAAACCGACAAGAATAAGTATAATTTTAAATAAATAAATTCTTTAGTAATCGGTGATGCATGTATATGACATATGCTTTGTCATCACGTGAAACTAATGTAATCACTTATAATGTATATTTTTTCGACATATTGACGTAAGAGAAAACGTTAAACAGTGGGAGTTGTCAATATTATCGTTTATTTACGGTCCATATTAGATTTCTACATTAAGTAACGAAAATGTGCTTGATGTAAAGTCACTGTATTTTCTGTAGGTGTGTCTTTTGTCGGTAAACAAAAGGTTAATCGAAAATGACGTTGTTGATGTTAATGCTTATGAAACAACAAAAGAAATTCGATCATATACGTATATTGTTCAAAGATATTGTCTCTATAATATTTCAGATTGAAATCATGATCTTACAAAATTTACTATGAAATATTTTGCATTTTGAAAACTATTCATGTCTTGACTTATTTTTATGACAACAACAACTAATGAAATGATGATAGTTTCTCTTTGTTTTGACACAGTTAGCATTATACATGATGTTGTTGCCAAAAACTTATCGATTGTGAATTTCAAGATGTCAATCATATTTGATTTATTAGTGTGAAATCCAAATTAGTTTCCTGATTGAAATAGTATGATTGATTATTTGTAAAAGTTTTAGATATAATACTAATCTTTCATAATATTCACAAAAAATAACCAGTCATCTTTTGACGCATAACTACATGATTCTTATATCTTTCTATCGACTTTATAATATAGTTAAGAAAGTTAAAAAAAAAAAAGAATAAAGATCTATACCTAATTCGTAAGTATAATCTTTCGAAAATTTAGTGGAATATATAAAGATTTGATTGAAATATTTCCCTTAAAACAAGTATAAATTGTCTTTTTTTTTATATATTGAAATCAACAAAGTAAAATAAATAACTAATATGAAATGATTAATTTTGTTTTTGATGGAATATTTAAACAAAATCATTGATATTTAATAGATTTATTTCAAAGTGACGGTGGTTAAGAAATATTATAATAATCTCAAAAATGTTTCTTATCGTACATTTTGTATTTAAATAAATATAAGTGGAAAAATCATTATAGTGTCAAATGATAACTCATTCAGATTAGTGTTACACAATCATGTTGATAGTAATTCTAAATTAT
Organism: Rotaria sordida; assembly: GCA_905250125.1. Classification (NCBI taxonomy): domain Eukaryota; kingdom Metazoa; phylum Rotifera; class Eurotatoria; order Philodinida; family Philodinidae; genus Rotaria; species Rotaria sordida. Next base: position 33,570 of record CAJNOL010000665.1, on the reverse strand, counting down.
GAATTCAGCAATAATAACTAATTGTTACTTATTAAAGAAAAAATTTTCAAATAGTTCATAAAGACTTTGTAATTAAGAACTTAATAAAAACAAATTTCTTTATATAAAGAAAAATATATTTATTTGGCAACAAAAACAAGTGAAACAATGTTTCATACGATGATTTAGGAGGTAACTATTGTGGTCTAATTCAATAGTAACTTGTCTGTCATTTTTTCTTCGTTTAATATTGATTCATCAGTAGTTGGAGTAACAGTTACACGATGTATTGTTTCACCTTTTGCTTGAAGCATTTGGGCAATATTTCTATAAGAGAAAAACAAAAGATTTTCTTTGATATAGATAAAACACAAAATATTACTTGAATTTTCCATTTTGTGTTAAATCTTTAAACCAACCTAGATTATCGGCAATTAAATGAAGACTTGAACATGAATCACATCGAATAATAACAACTCCTTGTTCATACGATTGACGAGTAAAAGTTTTTTGTAATCTATGATCACATACTTTACACGTAAATTGAATTCCCATTCGTTTAGATTCTTCTCCTTTATTTATATTAGCTAAAGGAATTTTAGATTGATGAATATTATCATTGGATTGTGATGAGAAATTTCGAAGAAAATTACGATGATAATTAGTTATAATTTTCGAAGAACTAATTGTTATTCGACTTGTTGCAACAAGACGTGCTAACGTAAGACGAAGCATTTATTTTAAACAAATTTAACAGGATCAAATAAAAATCAGACGTAATGAATATTGTGAAAATGATACATATACATGTAATGCAATGATATGTCTTGATTGGTTTCATCGATCAGAACCAATCAGATCAGTCTATTCGTGGATGTCGCTATTGTTCGTTTATTTTTTATAAATGTAACATAATAATAAACATATACACTGAAATCCATATGGCTTTCTTTATCAGAGATATTTGCATGCCAATAGACAAATATTATTTGTCTACAAAAGCACTAAAATACATTATCTTGTCGAATTCTACGTTTAACGCAATCAAAGGTATAAATATGATCTAGAGAGATTTCTATTTAGTACTGAACTTGGTATCATGAAGTAAAGAAATAGTGAAGACGGTTTTCTTAATAAACAATAAAAAACAAATCAAATTTTTCATGAGAACATAAATTTTGCTTGTTTCGTCGATGAATACACAAAGAAGAATTATCAGAAGGGATAGTTCGAGGTAGTCAAGATTGGAGAAGGAAGAAGAAACGGCATATCGACCCTTGTTGCGGAAATTAGTGAGAAAAAACAATGAAGAAAATTGTTCAGTTTCATTTAGGAAAAACGAACGTTATTCAAAATTGTTGGAGGGGGTGAGTCACTCCTCCGACTCCTCTCCTTACTCGGAACACCCATAATTATTACATCATCAAGTAAAAATCTTTTTTTTACAGAAAACTGTCGGCATGACTTTGTAGAAATCTCTATTGCATGTCAATGCACGTCATATAATAGCAAATCACATATGTTTCTGTACTAATTTTATTTTTATGTTTGATTAAATAGACGAAAATTTCGGCACAGTTTCAGATAATTGTATCCAGTTTAATATTGAGAGATAAATTTTCCAAGGTACCATAAAAGAATTGAGGGCGTGCGAGTGTGAATGATAAGAAGATTAACGCTTCAGACCAACACCCATCTACACACCTGCACCCTCAGTGTGCCACTAGGTAATAGGCCGTATTGCATGTATATCATCGACTCTATGGATTAGAGGTTCTGAAGGTCTTTGTTGCATCGAACTAAGTTTGTATGTATACGAATATGCGCCTGGAGAGTGAGCGTTTTTGGCTGTTTGACTACGCTCCGATATCACTTCCATAAGAAAGAGAAGTTGACGATGATTGGGTGGAATCGAATCGAGTATGATGAGAGAATTGCGAGAATTCCGCACATCCGACGATTCTGCTATTGTCACATCGACATTGAGCATGCGATGAGTAGATGTATTTTCAGCGACTAATGCACGCAGTTCACCCACATGTTTCAAAGAGTAAACGCAATAATTGTTATGCTATGAAAAGGAAATAAGAAAATTTATCTTCATTTGATACTTAAAAAAATATTTGAAAAACTCGTCAGACTTTCATAACCACCTTAGTCTATCCTTTTGCAGGTAGTCAAATATACATTTGGAGATCATTAGAAATCTTTTTCGAATAAGTTCGAGTCCTTATCAATGAATTGAGAATATCTATAAACTAGTCAATTTATGTATGGATTCATCGATCAGCTTACGTATCAAATTGATTTTTCACCAAGTAACGTACAAAGAACGGCAATCAGACAAATAGGCATATAATTCTTATTTTTAGTTGACTGGTTTACATGGGTAAGAAGTCGTATTTGAAACTCTCTGTATTTTGAATTTTCCACAAACATCGATGAATAGCTATTCATGATATCGAGTACCCTTCTTGTCGATATGAGTCACCAATTCGTTTCGATTATTCATAGGATTTACTCAGTAGCTTAAATTGATTCTATAGGCGTCATCTGAATGATTGTCTTTAGAAATTTCCTAGTGACAAATGAAGAATTAAAAGGTTCATACCTTTTTGGGTGTAGAACAATTTTTCATAATAGCAGCGATGAGAGAATCAGTCAAAAGTTTGCCCGATTCTTCGACAATAACCAAATCTAATTGAGTGAATGAATGAATAACTAACGTGAATTTCATCTCATCAGTCATATTTCTCTCTTGATGCCAATAGGAAGCAGAGAATGGAATGAGTACATAAGTGCCTTCAGACAAAGTACCTGTCCAATGAGTGTGCTGTTTGCGGCGACTACACAATATGGCGTATTGATCACCGATACGACTGTTTTCAACAATATTGCAAAGTACAAATGATTGGGTATGATTAGCATAAACGCGTTTTCGATCGGAACGTTGGTGAAATAGACCAACTGTTATCGTCGAAGATCTGTACATAATTTCAATGAGAAAATATTTGTAGTAACGGCTATTCAAAATAACTGTCTACCAGAAACTTCTCACCTGTCTAAATAGAAGTAGTATGCTTGTACTGAATGTGCTGCATGTGGAGTGAATTGGCCCTCCAGTCTGACATCGAATAAATTATCCCGATAAGAACAGATGGTCAAATCAGCAAAAAATCGTCGAAATGCTCTCCATGACATCCAGAAGGAACCAGCCGATGGATCAACTCTATTCACATTTTGAAGACGTTGAAATACTTGAGTCGTTATGTTATCGTCTGTATAATTCGATCGAGCATGTGGATTTCTCAATAGGATAAATCGTTCGTTGGATGAGATGGCATGAGTCATTCGAACAGAGTACACATGATGTCTATTAAGATGAACTCTGTCGTAGTCAGCTTTGGAAACATCCTTGCGACCTGTCGAGGCACCAATCAATAGACTAAATCAATTAGAAGAGTGAGGTATACTTTAGAAATTATGATATAGAATTCTCAATTTGAGAAACAAAGCAGTTTTATGCTAGCTATAGACGAGCGTCTGGTTTCGTATACTGAAATACATATTTGCATGGATCACAGCGTCTGTTAGAATCCTTGCAAAAGAGTTGCTCAAACAAGAATGTCGCCCATGTAGTTTATTAAGACGCTACGATGCATGTATTTAATAAACCTAGATCCATTGTTTACTTTCCTGGAAGGTTATCAACTCGTCATGTTCTGATTCTATCAAAAATCATTCTCGTGAAATACTTGATACACTAATCAACTAGTCGTATTCGAATAATCAGGGTGAGAGAAATATAAAGGAAAAATTCTGTGTACTGACTTAGCTTCGCATGCTGAGACGAGTTTTGTCCACAGGATATCTCGATTATCGTTATCTTCATCATTTAGTTGATCTAGGGTGATTTGATCAGAAGGAGCACCAGTAAGCAGTTGTAAACCTTCTCTCATGGAACCTCTACACAAGTTACTATACGATCCATGTACTTTAGCACACGCCTTCTCAATCAGTGGGGCAAATAATTGTTGTCGCCTAGCCTAAAAAAAAAGAGAATATATTCATCGCATTATATTTGTGTTATATTATCCGACCTTCGTGAAGGCAAGATGTTTTCTTGCTGTACACGGAAAATAATCATCAAGTAACACTGTTTTCCATAATCCATTGTGACAAATACGGACTAAATAAATACCTTGTTGATTAACTATGGGCGTCAGAAGTATGTGTGACAGCATCTGTGGTCTCTCAGTGACCAGTGCCAATGCAGCCATCAGCCAACAATCTCCTAAATGACCTTGTTCGATGTCGTCCGATTGTGGATCGAGCATGACTGTCCATAATCCTTTTTTCTTCTTTTCTTCATCGGCAATATCTTGAATGCGAAGCCACTGTACGACAGACATATCTTCACTGCCTATTGATCTGGATGATGGTGAGAATTGATCATCGACAAAATTTATACCATTCTATACATCAATTAGTTATCATCGGTTTCGAATCGATCAATCTTGTCAACTACGTATTTACCTCCTGACAATATTGAAGAATATCAGTGAATCGACGTTCTGCATCAGCTTCATCGTTGTGTTGCTGTTCATATGCTGTGAGTGAAAGAACCGTAATAGAGTTTGATCTCTGCAATTGTGTTTTTATTCTGGTTGCATTTGTTGTTTCGTGATTTGTCTAAAGAAAAAGTCGAGATATTCATACAATTCTTTGTCTGTTTCTGAGAACTCCTCGATCGCAATCATCAATGACAAGAACAGATTTTAGTGATGAGAAAAAAATTTAGGAAATCGATCACAAAAAATTTCTATAATTCATTATCTGAGATTCTAATCTTTGTAAAGACTATTTCTCTCATGGCCAATTTAAATTTGCAGTGTACATTTGCATTCCTATCGATTATGATGCATTTTATTCTTCACTTAAAGTTCAAACCGAATAATTTCAAGCAATATTGGATTAATCACAATGTGAGAATCGATATTTCAACATGAATTGATTCGAAAATAAGTGTTTTTGACAATCCATTTTTAAAGAAATCATGAATAACAGCTCAAATTTCATTTGAATTTTTCTTGAAAAAATGACACTGCTTATTTAAGATCGAAATGATGCATTTTGAATAATGTTTCAAAGAAAAATCTATCAAGAACGAAATACTATCAGTAAATCCTTATAAAAATCTATTCTTTTTTTTTGGCAAAATTCTATCACTTGATGATCAATATTTACCTTGTTCGAAGACGAAAGAGTCAATGTACTTCCGCAAAGTTTACATTGTTTCTCGGTGAATTGGTTGAAAGAAGCACAAAAATGACATAACCAATCGATTGGAGCTGGAGCTATAGTTAGTGAATTATTGTCTGTGTCACACATTTCACAAGTCGGAAAGGCCGACCGTGAATTTAGAAATGTGCACGATATACACGACCATGATTTACTGGTGGTCGGCGACAGAATAGCGGTAGCCATGTTGTTTTTTTTTCTTGCCTACGTGCGAGACACCTATGCGAAAAAATACTTAATCGTTACTTTCTCGTTCTGTTCTGTTCTGTTCTTTTTCCGTATATTTATTAAATTATCGTGACACATGAAGCACACTTGTGTATAATAACGGGTTTCTGAGTCGACAAAAGAAAAATGTGGAAGATTCCAGGAAAAGCAACGTCGATTAGTATAGAAAGCACACTTATGACTCAGAGGCATTACATAATAACAATTCCAGAATGTTTTTTTTTAATTTAAATCGATTGTGGGATAAAAGCTCTTACAAATAACTGAGCAGATACACTGAACAAAGAGCAAAAGTATTCTGAAAAGCTTTCAGCCTAATTCTTATGGTGCTATTATGTAAAACATGAAGATACTACTTTAATAATAAAGAAGGAACCCAACCACATCTGTCACAGTGTTGTTGGCGACAAAAAGTCACAAAAAAAAACATAGAATTTTCAAAACCTTCACAGAAGATAACAGGCATGCCGAAAAACTTCTCAATAGATCTGTTTCTGTCTTTGATATGAGCTTGGCGAGATTCATTTTTATTGCGAAATAATTAAATACTTATTTCCAATTGTATGGATGTGATCGAGGTTGCAGTTGTTGTTCCAGATGAACAGAAAACTGTCAGTCGCAACCAAGCAGACTTTCCAACAGACGCACACGCCAAATCATCCCCATATACCCCAGATCCACAGTCACATTCCACCCTGATCCCGACCGCCCGCACCTACATAAGCGAAAAATTCATCTGTTCTTATTTGACAAAAAAACACCTACCGATAAGCGAAGAAGATGACCAACGAAAAAAGATACCTTTATTTTTTTCTAATATAATTCAAGAGAGATTTGAGAATAAAAGAAAAAAGAAATGAATTCTAAAAAAATAGAACAAATTAAATTTATTATTTTTCAGTAAAAAATACATCAAATTATCTTAGAAACAAAGTGTTATTTTATTCAGCAAACTATTCTGAGCATATGCTGTTGTTCTAACCAAAATATAAAATAGCATCTATATGGAAAGCTGCAGATGTTCTGTATATTTTGCTTCTGGCTGGTACAGACGTGTGACAGTTCCCAATCGGAGAATAGGACTGATTTCGCTCACAAGTTCTTTTTGAAATAGTTTGTGCTTGTCAGAGCCTTATTTTCTCTCTTCTTGATTATGTAGCTAGACACTACAAGTGTGCTGAATTTGAAGTGTCGAAAACATATAGTTTGGAGAAAATTATAGATGTTCGATAAGCCAGCTCATATGAGAGAAACTGGTTACTGCACTCAGTTCTCAACAAAGAACTTGTTCATAGAGCTGTAAACTGTCACACGCATAATTGACACGCCTACCGTAAGAAATATTGGTATGGATTAACATGGCTCAGGATTAATAAGTGCTTAGCAGTATATGGTATCGTGATATGGAATATTTCATATGATGGTTTTTCCATCTTTAACGAGTGTTCGAGTGTAAATAAATTATTTTTTGAAATAAAAGCAAATACTCCTACAAAAATTTTAAGAAGAAGAAGAAGAAGAAGAAGAAGCGTCGTTATAAGATGTTATGGTTGTTAATTAAATCTGTCGAATCAAATGTATCTTTTCTTCTGGTAAGGAGAGAGATTGATACTAATCTGTCTTTGTTTCTCTTTTTTCTCCTTCTCGATCTTAATGTTTCGAAGATGTGGGTATGGGTGTGAATGTGGACGGATGCTGACGGGTGACCATCTTCTCCTCACTCACTTTCACACCCAACACCAACTCTCGTAGTACGATGATGATAATCAATCAATTCAGTATCGAATACGGATATTAATCTCTGATGAATCATCCGAATATTGTCTAATATACATAGGTAAGACTAAGTAGCATATTGTTTAGAATCTTTGAATGATTATCTATTATTTTGTTTTAAATCAAATCGTCAACCATTTATAGCATTATGTCATTCCAATATTGAAATCGTTAAGTCAAAATGTTGTTGTTTGTAAGTTACAACATTTGAGAACATAATAATAGAATGTTCTGATTTATTTTATTCTTCCACTTTAAGACTTCATGATTTAACTGGTAACTTCTGGCAATTTTACGAATAATTTGTGAAGATATTGGGACACTATAACTTGATGTATTCAAATGCTTTATATTCTTCGATAGGCAAAAAGGTTCTTTGGTTTCTTCCAAGTAAATCATGCTAGATCTAGAAACGAAGCAAAATCTTCTTGATATACATCACCTGTCCTCATCTCAATCGAGTAAAATCTTGGAGATATAAGACGAAGAAAGCCAATCCCCAAAGTTTTGTATCCAGAAATTACTTATTATGTATCCGTCGACTTCCAACAGCTCCATTTCCAAGACCATGACGTAAATGAGTTACAAAGTAATTCAAAAAGCATCATTTACACGATCTACCAGGGTCTAGTAGAGTCTATCAGGGTTTCGTGGCACCCACATCGAGAGAGATGTGATGTAAGTCGTTTTGCAACCACTAAACCCGAAGCCTGGAGATCCTGTTAGTCCCTGTAGACTCTGGTAGACCCTACTAGACCTTGGTAGACTCTGCTGCTTTAATAATTTTGAATTATTTTGTAATTAATCCTTTTTGAATTACTTTATATTTCATTGAAGTCATCCAGTGCTTTCTAATCCATTAAATTCATGATCATTCTTTTGACATAACTATATGAACAAATAATCAACTTTCTCATATATTAAGTACATTAAACTGCACATATTTTTAATTGAACTATAATCAATGTTTAACGAGGGCTTCGCTCATGTTGTCGATGTAATAATTGACCTTATATTAAAAGTACATAGGGTTGGTGCAATTTACAAAAATACAAATTGATTCTAAATCTTCAAGTAACACCGTTTCGTCTCAACTCTTTTGATACATATAATCGTTCTAAAATATAGATGTCCTATTATGATGGATTGCTCGATACTTCAAAGATTCATCCAAACAGTCTGTTTAAAAAAATATTCACATTGATACTAGCGCTAAAATTTGTTAAAAAGTTACTTCAATTCAAATATAAAATTCATGATTCCTTTTGTCTTTTGAATATTTAATTAGTTTCATAAAATTTAATGAAAATATCAATAGAGGACATCATTCTCCCTATTCAATATGGTGGCAGCAACAAATTTTTCTTGTTAGTGAAGTATCTAAACTCTTTTTGTCTTCTAGATCATTTTAATTTAATTAAACTATGCTACTTCGTAGCCTTGTTCATGGAGCTGGTAGATTTGCAGCTCGTTCCCTAGTAAATTGTCTAACATTTGTTTTTAACAATGATTAATTGTTAATTTTAACTTAGTTCCGTAATTTGACAAATACTGTTCAAACAAATCCATCCGTAACATATCAGAAAACTCTTCTTAATGTACCAGAAACTCGAGTAACAGCAATAAAAAATAGTTTACGTGTAGCATCAGAAGATTATGGTCTACCAACATGTACTGTTGGAATATGGATTGATGCTGGTAGTCGATTTGAAACAGCAGAAAACAATGGTACTGCTCATTTTCTTGAACATATGGCTTTTAAAGTAAATAATAAGAATATTTTTCTATCTAAATTAAAACAATAAATGTTCTTCAGGGTACAAATAAACGAACACAACGTGAACTTGAACTTGAAGTTGAAAATCTTGGTGCGCATCTTAATGCTTATACATCAAGAGAACAAACTGTTTATTATGCAAAATGTTTTAGCAAGGATTTACCACAAAGTAAATCCTTTTGATTTCTATTTTTTATTTTTTTATTTTTATATTCAATATAAATGAATAGTTGTTGAACTTCTATCGGATATAATACAAAATAGTCAATTTGGTGAAGAAGAAATTGAACGTGAACGTCATACAATTTTACGTGAAATGCAAGAAATTGAAAATAATTTACAAGAAGTTGTTTTTGATCATTTACATGCAACAGCCTATCAAGAAACACCATTAGGAAGAACTATTCTTGGTCCTAGTGAAAATATTAAGTAAATTTATTAAAAGAAATTTTTCCTCGAATCATTTTTATTTTAAGATCAATCAAAAAAGCTGATTTACTTAAATATGTAAGAACACATTATAAAGCACCACGAATGGTTTTAGCTGCTGCTGGTGGAGTTAATCATGATCAATTAGTTCGTTTAAGTGAAGAACATTTTGGAAAATTACCAGCTGGTTCTCCAGGAAATTTAACTGATCTGACACCGTGTCGGTAAGATTATTCAATTAGTTTTTACTCTTATAAAAATTCAAGAAATGCTTATTTTTTTTTTAAATTAGTTTCACTGGAAGTGAAATTCGTGTTCGAGATGATGTTATGCCATTGGCTCATATTGCTATTGCTGTTGAAAGCACTGGTTGGGCTGATGCTGATACTATTCCATTAATGGTTGCATCGACTATTATTGGAAATTGGGATAGGTAAAACTATTTTATTTTTTGGTTGTTTGATCCTATAATTCTGACAGTTCTAAGAGTAAAGCTGAATAACTAAAATGTTAAAATTTTTTTTGTTCTGGAAAATTAGAGAAGTATTGAAATTCTTTTTCTTTTGATTATAATTTTTAAATTAGTCTATTAATAATTCTAATGATAGAACAGATCGATAGATTATGATATGAATAATTACTTGAATAGATCCATGGCTGGTGGTGGTCATGTAGCAACTCGTCTTGGTCAACAAGCAAATAAATATAATTTATGTCATTCATATCAAGCTTTCAATACATGTTATACAGATACCGGTTTATGGGGAACTTATTTAGTTACTGATCGAATGCGAATTGATGATGCTATGAATGCAATACAAGATGAATGGTATTTTTTTTTATTAAAGATTTATTTTGATTTAAATGGTATTTTGTTTTCTTTTTAATTGTAAAGGTGTCGTATTGCAACAGCATGTACTGATCTTGAAGTAACGAGAGCTAAAAATTTACTTAAAACTAATATGTTATTAATGCTTGATGGATCTACACCAATTTGTGAAGATATTGGACGGTTTGTTTTATTGTGTTTTTTCAAAACTAGAAGATTCTTAAGATTTATTTTTAACATTTTTCAGTCAATTACTTTCTTATGGTCGACGTATTCCCTTACATGAACTTGATACACGTATTGATGTAAATATATTTTTATTATTAAAATGAAAATTTCGATTAATTCAATATAATTATTTTAATTTTAGGCTGTTGATGCAAAGACAGTCATGGCAGCAATGAAACAATATGTTTATAATCATTGTCCAGCTATTGCTGCTGTTGGTTAGTTGATGAGTTTTTCTCTTTTTAATTAATTGAAAGCGTTCTTTATTGAATTGAATTTTTTTTAAGGTCCAATTGAACAATTACGTGAATACAATCGAACACGTAGTCGAATGTATACAATATCACATTGATCAAACAATAAGATCGATATTTTTTTCTCTTAAACTAGTTTATTGATCATATTTGTGAAGAACAGTCATGAATTCGTGTCATTGTCAATGTTAACAATAAATGTAGAAACATGATCTGTTGCTTTATTGTTTTCTGTTGATTACAAAACAAAAGGGTTTTTTTCTGAGAATTGGTCTGTTTTTTTTTAGATTTTATATTTGATAGATATTGAATATTTAAAAAAAAAGATTGATGATGATGATATGCAATTTTGAATTATGTTTCAAATAAAAAAATGATCTTTACTGAATGTTTACATATGGAAAGACAGTTTCTGATGAATAAAATTATTTGTCCTGAAAGAAGAGAGTCATAGAAATTTCAATCAGAATGAATTATATTATTAAGATTAATCTGGAATGAAATATCAATAGCAAGTTATTTACAATGGATCATTCGATTTATTTTTAAAATTCGTTAACAATCAATTCTAAGGGTAACGTGTGCATAAAGCAAAAATTATTGCTAAACTGATTCTATTATTATTAATTATACACTTAATTGCATAACTTATGCCTGAAATCAATTTTTATTTCACAAGCTTTGCTTTTGCATTTCTCATTGTTTGCTCGTCGATTTGAATTGATCTTTTTTTTTATGTGATGATAAATTGCTCAATAAGATTTCACTATTTCAAATATAAAATGGTTTAATTCGTTTTTAGATATGAAGGATTCAACTGATCTACCATTGATCAGTGAAAATTCGTTGTCAACATTAACACGTATTTGTATCAATGAAATAGCCATACGTAATCATTCATATATAATTTCAGTGTGTATTAAGAATTTTGAACAAAGTCAAATAGATATTAAAGTTCGAGCAAAAGAAAGTGCTGATCAATGGAAATCGAGTTTTGATGTAAACGGTGAATATTTCATTATTCTTTGTAATATTAATCTTTGATTTTATATTGTAATAGCTATTGAAACAATGACAGCAAAAATGGGTAATTTTAAATCATTTAATGTATTTATTAATATGCTAGAAGATGCCATTAATCAAGTAAAATTAATAAATTTTATTGAAGTTTTTATGAATTTATTTATTAAATCTAGAAAAATTCATCAGTAAGTATTGATTTATATACTTCTGATGATCTTGAATTAATACGTAAAAATCAACAAGATCAAAATAAAATTTCTAAAACAAAATCATCAAATAAACGTTATTTAATATTAATATATAATGCTGAATATGATCGTATTTGTTATCCATTATCTCTTCGGTATTGTGGTAAACCAGATACAGTTATTTTAGTAGGACAAATTTGTCAATTAGCAACTGAAAATGAATTATTAAAATCTCGAGTATTTCTTTTTTTTTCTGTAAAAATTTTTAATAAAATTTAATTTGTTTTTTTTTCTTTTGTTCTGTTTTAGCTTGGATCAGATACTAATCGTTGTGATCTTGAAGAAGAGTAGATATTTTTCTCTTTTATCTTATCTAATTAAGATTATATTTGACTAGATGTTCTCGTTTGAAAAAAGAAAATGATGATTATCGTCAACAATTATCATTACATGATGGAAAAGAAAAAAATTTACAAGTTGAATATTTACGTCAAATGATTCGTGAAAGTAAATCTGCTTTAATTAAAGAACGAACTAATTTACAAAAGACAAAAGCAGTAAAAGATGATCATGGTAAAAAATTTAATAATCAAGTTTGTTTTAGCTTTTTTACTAAAATAAAAATAAATACAAAAACAAATTTTTATTTTCTAGATTGAATTATTAAAAACATCCGAAAGACAATTGAAATTAAAAGTGAAAAATTTAACAAATCGAATAAATTTACTTAAGAAAAAGTAAATAGAGAATAATTATTTAAACAGATATTTAAAAATATTATTAATATGTTCGAAACTTGAATTACTCTTTAATAGAAACAATAAAATTATTGATTGATGTTTAGGATTTAATTGAAAGTGAAGCTGAGAAAAAAAAAATTTTTCAAATAAACTGAATTATTTTATAAGAATCATACTTCAAAGAGAAATTTATTTAAATAAAAAACCAGATTTAGTTTCGTCTTTGCATTATAAACATATGAAATATGATCAACAACATATTTCATCTTAAATCGATGATTTTAATAACATTTCTTATATTTAATATAATGCAGAATTTTGAGTTTAAGTCGAGTGAAACTGTTTTTTAAGTCATCGAGAGAATCAAGAAACTAGGATTAAGAGAAAAATATCAGTTACTCAGTCATTGAATCATCTTTGTATTTGCTGTTATTATCGAGTGTCTCGATCGGAGAGTAGATACATTTTTGTGCACATAAAAAAGATGAAAGAAAACGATAACAATAACATGATTCTAATGACTTGCATAGATTCGACGAATAAGTGAATGATTTATATTTTCTCAAACTTTCCTATCTTGAAAATCAGTACTGTATATAATAAGAAAACGTGTTATATCGTTGACAGATGAGAGATATCAAATTTCTTTTTCTAAAGTAAATTGCCACATACATTTTATATTTTAACAAAAAAGCAAATAATTCATCTTGTAGAAAAACAAAAAAATCGAAAGAAATTTTCAATTTTGATTTTATATAAAATTGAATGCATACAGAATTCAATCAACTTTTACAACAGGATTCGCCTAAAAAAGTTGAGAAGTTTTTCTTTATGAAAAAGAGCGTGTTATACGTATATGATAAAAAACAGAAATTTGCTCTTTTCAATAAATAAAAATTCAACTTTATAATTTATTGAAAACATATGAAAATACTCATTGAGATTTTTCCCATTATTTTCTATTCGATTTGATGAAAAAGTTTTGTATTTTAGTTGTTCACCATGTGATTCTCAACAACGATCATCTTCAGTAGATTGTTCAAAATCAGCTCATCAACAGCGATATCGTTCAACAAGTGGTAGTAAACGATTACCATCGTCAACAGGTAACATTCTTCTATTAGTTTATTATTCTCTGGATTTAAAATTCTTTAGATTCTCATGTTCGTTTTAATCCAACTGCTTATATGCATGATAAAAATCTTAAATTACAACAGATTGAATTACAAAAGTAGTTTTTTTTTCTTGTTATATTAAAAATTCAAAAAAAAAAGAAAACATGATTTTTTAGAAAAAAAGAAACTCATCAAAGATTGAATAGTGGTCGGCGTCATTCAGCTTGGGATATTAGTGGTAAATTATTTCTTGTCTTTTGATCAATAAAATCTATCTTAATCTTTTATTTTTCATAGATTCTAGTTTGAAATTTAATAATAATAATAATAATCGATATACATCCAATTCAAGAAATAATTCACAGTTTGTTTTTTCTTTTGTTTATTTCTTTAGTTTTAATAGGAAAATCTATTTTCTCAAATTATAGCCGGAAACGAACGAACAATCTTAATCGACATAAATCTAAGGACTCAATCGATTCAGTATGTTATTTAAAGCAATAAATAATTTGATAAAAAAAAAAAAGATAATCACTTTAACTTTCTCATAGGATATAGAATGTGTCTCATCACCAATTATTTTACATAAAGCTGCATCGAATAATTCAACAAAAATTCTTCTGCCTGAATATTCTAATTATGATCAACAAAGTATGTATTTTCATAAATGAGAATTTTGTTTTTTTTTTTAAATGAAATTGTTTCTAGATGAAAAATCAACATTACGAAATTTGACTAATACTGATACTATGATTGATGTTGATCAACGATTAAAATCTTTAGAAAAATTCATCAAACAAAATATAAAACATTAAGTTATTCTTCTCGACTTGTATATATTTGTTTTTGTTTTATTAGCATTAGTTCTTTTTTTTTTATTTAGTAATAAAATAAATGAGAATGAAAATCTACTTATATTGAAAAATGAATTATTTCATATTTATGGATAAATAGAAATTATGTTTGTGTCTGAATTAACGGAAATTAATGGGAAAATGCTTTTTCCATAGAATAATAAATAAAAGAGAGGATATTCTTTAAATTCATTCTTATTATATCTTAAACTTTACAGATAATATTGCAGTTATGACAATTGAGAATAAAACACGAATGAATCTGATACAATTTATTCAAATTGGAACACTATCATGAAGCTTTATAATATCCCTGACATTATTTGTCTGAAGAAGATATCCAAGGTCGAATAACAAAAAGAAAACAACTTATCTATTAAGCGAAAATAAAAAAACATGTGAAGCTTCTATCTTATTTACTCTTTTAGTTTTTGTTATTTTTTTATAATATAAATAGACAATATGCTTAAAATAGAAGTCATTAAATCTGTTTATTGAAAATAAACATAGGAAATAAAAATAATATTTTCATAAACTATAATTGGAATGAGAAAAAATACGAAAACTCATCAATCTAAAAATCTATGTTAACAACGGAAATAATTGAATGTAATGAGAGAAATTATTATTGTTTATAAGAATCTATCAAAATATGCTAATGAAAATCTATATCGATGAGTTCAGGTCGAAAATTCTCAAATGTTTATCTGTTGTAAGAAATTTAGGTAGCTGTTAGAAAGATATTTTATCAATTGTGAATATTTTTTATCGTTTATCTTTTTTCTTTTGTTTCATTTTCATTCAATTTCAAACAATAGTTATTCATTGAAAAAGCAGATTTAATTGATTTTAAAATCATAATTATTTTCATCTATACACCAGGAAGAACAACATTAAAAAATAAATCTCAAGGGTAAGAAAGAAAGTTAAAGTTTAATTATGGTACATCATTTTGTTCTTGTTGTTCTTCATCTTCTTTAACAAGAATAACTGCTTCAGTAGCTAATCGAACAACTAATGGACCTAGAAGAGCTCCCCATGCTCCTAATAATTCTATTCCACCAAAAATTGTTAATAATAATAATAATGTTGACATATTTAAGGAACCAATTTTTGAAAACATTGGTCGAAGTAAATTATCAATAGATCCAATAGCTAAAACTCCAACAATAATCATAATAACTGCTTTTAAATAAGCTTGTTGAATAAAAAGACCAATTGTTATTGGAATCCAAACCATAGCTGTACCAAGTATTGGAATTAATGAACAAAAACCAGTTAAAACACCAAGTGCATACCAACGTGGAATTTGTAAACATAAATAAGCAATAGCAGCAACAAAACCTTGTACAGCACAAGTTAAACATACACCAATTAAAAGACCACGTCCTGTTTCTTGAAAAGCGTCTTTAAAACGTTCCATATGTTTAGCTGATAATGGACTATGTGCCACTGTCCACGTCCAAAGTTCAACACCTTGTAATAAAAATGTATATGTTGATACCAAAAATATTAATATACCAATAATGAACTAAAAATGAAATATTTATTTATAATTATATTTATTTTTTTTAATCAACTAACTTGAGCTGTAGCACCAGCAACAGTTGATAAAACTGATAAAGCTTTTCCACCAAATAATTGTACAACATCGGTTAATGTATCTCGTTGAATTAATAATCGTTCTAATAAATTAAATGTAGCATTTTTTCCACCTTTTATAAAATCAATAAAACTATTATTTGTAGAGTTGAATGATGATGATTCTTTTGAATTATTATCATTCTTATTTATTGGAGGTACAAGAAGATTTATTGCATTGCGAGCGGTTGTAGAATTTGACAGACTTGCAACAAAATTAAGTGTTGAACCAGTTAACGCAATTACTATTAAAACAATTGGTATTATCACAACAATTCCAAAGAAAACAAGTAAAAATGCAGCTATTGCTGAACGAGAACTTTTTTCCCGGCATCGATTTATTAACGGTCTAAAAAGAAAATAGTTTATATCAATATATTATAATAAGTTAATATTTATTTTAATTTTCTAAATTCTTTCACTTATTTATGTTTCAATTAGTGATAGATTATTATTGTATAGAACAAAAAAAAACAACGTTTTCGCTTGAATGAATATTCTAATTTGATCACCAATACTCAAGTTTTATATAAGTGCCCTTCTATAGAATATTCTCGATCAATAATATTTTTAACGACTTAATATTAATCTTTATTTTTATTATTAAAATTGAGTCCTATATGAAAACAAATAATAAAAATACCGACATCGTCTCCAAAAATAAAACAACCAATAATGATTCAAAGTTTGTTTTTTTTCTTACTTATTCTTTTAAAATTTTTGTTTTTTAGGAAGTAAACTTACAAATGATTAACAAGCCATTCAAGAACTGGTCGACATATACTTGATAACCAAACAGCAAGAATTAAAATTGAAATATAACGCCATATTATAATTATTGTTCCAAGTGATAAAAAAAGTGCACACCATCTCATAAGACGTTGTTGAATTAATATTTTACGTGTAACTAACATATTTGACTTATTTTTGTCGTATTGATCGTATTGAGATATTTGTATTGAGAATGGTGTGTTATCAGTGATCGAATCAATAGCCTCATCTGGTGTCACTAATGACGGAGGCGGGTTTTTTGTTTCATCATTCATAGTTCCCCGTTTTTAAACGGGTGAATATTATTTTCGCAATTGTGTCTGGCCAGATGCTGATGTTTTACTCTTTTACTTCTCCTATTTTTTTCTTTTTCTCTCGGTCTTTTGGTGTGACACGCTAAAGAAAAGAAGAAAAAAAAAACGACGATGCAAAGCTATTAGAGAGAAAAAAAAAACAAGATGGATTGACTATTTTGTGGATGTTGGTACCAGTCTTAGGCACATAAAAACAGACAGAATGAAAGAATGTCGATTGAGAGTAGATCGGCAAAAAAACAATATCTATTCTTTATCATGCTCAGCTATGCAAGCTTTTTATGGTAGAGAAAAGTAAATCTAATCAACAGATTATTATTTTGACCATTAACATGAGATGTAAAAATTAATAACTCAATGTAACTGTCAAACAGGCAAGAAAAATTCATTATATTCATATTCCAATCATTATGATGCGTATCGTTTGCAACATTGAAAGATAAAATCTAAGTATACATTAACATAAAAATCAATTAGATGTATAACAACTAAAACACACTATGATTCATTTACATAAACAACAGACGTTTTGCTTCCGAAAAAAAAAAGGAAAATTTTTACAAAATATAATCTTTATTACTCAGGCATAAATCATTGAATATGTTTTAGTGATTATCTATATCATATTATTAAATCTCATAGTTTAAAGTTTTCTTAGGATAAACGATTTCATTCTTCGAAAAAAAAAAGAAGAAAAATATTGAAAATTATTTTGAAGCGACATTAGCAAATATTTTTATTAAATTCTAAACATAAACAGGAACACGTTTGAAATGCTTTTTTTGTCTATATTTTACAAGACAAAATATAATACTAGAAATAATAAGAATTAAAAGTAAAAGAATAATACTACCAAATAAAAATGACATCCAAGAAAAAGATTTGGTTTTTTTAGATTTTGATGGTTTATTTTTGTCTTCATCGATCGAATCAAAATATATAATTGGTGTTGAAAATAAAACATTAGAAGGATATCGGAAAGTTGTTAAAGGTGTGTTTGTTGATCGTCTAAAATAGAATAAATATATATCATTCTAATCTTTTTTCCTGTTTCTGTTTTATTTACATTTGATTTATATGTATTGGTTGATCAACTGTTTGATTAATAAGAAAATGCATCATATCCATATCAATTGAATCAGAATATAAATCAACAGAAGGTAAATTATTATTTATACCATTTGAATTATTCATAATTTGATTATTATTTGTAAATAATGGATATTTTTCACGAAAATATTCACTAATTGTTGAACAATCACTAAAACGACATTTTTTTGTACATAATAAATCATCATGATACTGATCTTTGAATTTTTTAGTTAATTGAATATGTATAAGAATAAGTCGAGCACAATCACATTCGGTTAAATTTTCTATTCGAGGAAAAACTATATTTAATTGATGTTGATAATTATGATGAATAAAATGAATTAAATAACAACGAGAATCTGATGTCATTTCAGATAGATTAACATCAGATAAATCGAAATGTTTTAAATGAGTTTGTAATGAATAAAATACTTGAGGATTTATTTGACGAAGACTAGAAGTTAATTTTAAATTATTAACCTGTTGAGCAGCGAAAAGTGTTCGTTCACTTAAATATTCAATATCTAATGTTAAAGAATCTAATGTTGGAATAGATCTATCAATTAATACTTCAAAATGTGGTTTTATTAATTCTAATCCACGTAAATTAGTATATAATGGGATAAATGAACCAAGATCCATTGAATGAGCTTCAATTGCATGAATAGTATAAGAATGAACGGGAAAATAGTATGGAAATGTATTTGAATCAATGGTATCAACATGACGATAAAGTGTTAATGATCTAACAAGACCTTTAAATGTTCGTTTTAGAGAATATGGGCCAGGAGGAATAATTGATCCATGAAAATGAAGTTCACCAATATTTGTATTATTGAATACATGTTCAAATGGAAATGATGATGAGAGATGATCTCTTTTCATATAACTATATATATTTAAATGAGAAACATTTAAGCCAGAAAAACAATTTTCCGAAAATTTAAATTGATCATCGATACCAGCAGAGTTCTTTTCACCGGGTTCCATCTAAATATAATTATTTATAAAAAAATAAATAAATCTGAACAAAAGATAATTTACTTGAATATAATTAGGCGTTATTGGAATAAAATGTAACCGTAAATTTTTTCTATAATGTTTTTGGTGAAAGGTTTTTGAAGTTAAGGAATATTTGTTAAATGTAATATGAGTAAAACCATTAAATCGAATAGATAATTCAATTTCTGCATCATTATCTGTTTGAGAAAATAATGTTGATAAAGAATCAAATTGATTTGAATGAATTTCTACTTTATTTTTAAGAAAAAATTCTAATGAAATTGTACGAAAACGATTTTGATAGTAATAATGATATCCAAATGGTGATTGAAATGTATTTTTATTTAAAGAATATCCTTGACAATATAAATGTGAATATATTGTCGTAGGTAATGATAAATTTAAATCAATATTCGATTGAAAACAAGAACAATTTAATGATAAAAAAACTGAGCAAGATGTTGTACTATTTACTAATGGATAAATTATTTTTAATATAATTAAATTTAATATAATCGAATTAAATAGATTGATGTTCATTCTAAATTATAAGATAAAATCTAAATTACCATAAAACGGTATTCAATAATTTAGTAAAGAAATATTTTACACAAACTAAGCATATATTTGTTTTCAAGAATAGAATACTATTTCAAAATGTAATTAACACAATCCCTGCAGAATTAAAATGAAAAATGCGATGCACCTGTGACATATGTTTTGGTTTCCGATTTCCAACGTAGTGGTATGTCTGTGATGAAAGATGTCATTGATAATATGTTACAGCTAGTTTAGAAAGGGAAGCAAAGACAGATATCTTCGATGCAATCGTCTTTCATAATAATCTCACAGCATGCTTTAATTCTTTTATTAATTCTATTACAGATTGTAATGGAGAAGGACCTTGTTAAGGTGTCTACCATGATCTGTGAAGGGCGTCGGTGGCCCAAATTTTTTCTCCTATACTTCAATACTTATTTCAGATTGTGATTCAAAAAAAAAATTCTCTCATAAGGATTTACATCAATGATATTTTCAAACTTATAGAAGTGCGTCTGAGTATTTTTACAGTTGAAATGATAATTAATAATCTATGTGCCTGTCAAATTTGAAACAATACTTTTTAAGTGTGTCTCTATGAAATCTGCCTTTTCATTTATCTTTAGACATATAATAAAAAAAACTATTCTCTACACTATTTCGCAGCTGTCGAAAATGATTAGGAATCGTTTTCTATATAATTTATGAATAAAATTATCATTTCTATTGTATAATATCAAATAACATATATATATAAAAATGACATTCACAAGGTTAACAAAATTGTTTTCTGATAAATATTCTTTGAAATATTTATTCTCTAAACAAGACAAGGCCTATCTCTATCAACATAATCGAAGACAAGTATAAGAAAGGTTATGTTGACATTTCTTTTGCTATATTTCTCCTATATTTCTTGAATTCTCTCTGCATATCGACATCAATAAATATAGATAGATTATCTAATAAAATGCTCAAATCTATATTACGAGTATTCTTATCATGCTCTTTAAAGTAACACATAAAATATAGATTTATTCGATTGAATTTACTAAAGTGTCTCATCGACAACAAGACATGGGATTTTTGTTATTTATAAAATGTCCTTTCTTTTGACACATAAAAGAGCATATTAATCAAAATTTGGTATAGCATTTTTCATTTTCATTTCCTATGTGTATCCGACAAATAAATCATAATGGCCTATCATTATAAAAAAACAGATCGATTCTTACTTTATTTATAAAATCATCTGACGATTATAATGCGTATATATGTTCTATAAATCTATAAAATTTATTCAAATAAAGCTGCAATACATTTACATCCTCGTTAATAGATCATAAAATACATCTATAGATAATTCGATTGTTCTATAATAACAAAAATAATAAGTATAGAAATAAAATCATCGTTGTGCATTCGATCGTACGACATCATCGTACATTCATTTATGAAACGTTTGCATAAATACATTTATGCAAACACAAGAAGGTCGCTTCTCAATATTCGTCTCATTCGTCACTCCCAACACAATGTTGATCATCATCATCACCACTATGTGAGGAAAGAAAAAAAAACCCAGGATTGATGATTTATCAAATACAGAAGAAAGAAACATTTATACCTATGTATACTGAATAATACAATACAAATTGTAGAAGATTATTTTAAAGTTAAATATTTTTCTATCAATATGTATGTATTCAAACAAATTAATATAAATAAATATTATTTTTCTTTCTCTTTTTATTGTGAGTTAACTATAAGAAATATCATTGCAGAAAAAAACTAATTTTCTAGTTCGCTCCATATGTACACATTATATATACAATTCAAAAAAATTTTTTCGGTACTCAATCATTAAAAAAGCATTGAATGAATCAAGGACAATACTCACACGTTTTTTTATATTCTTACTGTAAATTTTAAAAGGCACGTGCGTTCTGTCGACCTGGAAAGATAAAACTACTGGAAGAAAAAAAAAAAAGAAAAACGACTGAATTGCTGCTAGCGCATATATCTACTTTGTGCGTGCATTAAACAACCTTGTAAACACCACATAGTATTATTCTTTAACGAAAAAAACAAAACAAAAAATTCTTAGAGCTATATTATCAGATAGTTCTTTTCTGTTCTTTTACTCGTTCTTTTGGAAGAAAAAAAAAAAAAAAGAAAAAAAATCCAATATGAAAGTAAACGAAGAGAAACGATAAATGAATCTCGACTATGTGACAAATATTTCTCTTCGGCAAACTATGAATATATATATAAACGATTACTGTCAACAAATATTTAACAAAGACTAAAAAGTTCACACAGCTGTAAATTATTCAACACAAAAGAAAAAAAAAAAAAGTTGAATTCTAAATGTATTGCATCGGAATAAGTGACAATGCTAAAATTTTTCTCAGAGACAAATTTATACTCATTAATTAAAAGAATCAATCAATGAACAATATTTAATTGCTAATGAATAGAAAATCTCTCAACAGCATGTTGTCCTTGTCATTCATATTCTTAAATGAATGATGAAAAATAATTTGTTATTTCTTTGACGTTCATCACATATCGATGTTAAATGATGAAATAATCAATACTATCAAAGACATCATTATATAATAACCTTCTATAAAAGATATGAACATAATCATTTCATGTTAGAATAGAAAAAAAGAAAAACGATGCAACCAGCAGATTATCGTCTTGTACGTTCTCATATAGAAGCTGGAATAATGATGGCAATTAAACGACATGTATTTCCAAAAACACTTGATGATTATTTTTCTTATTGGCTATATGGTCAAAGGAAATCAACTGAACAAATTCCTGTTAATTTATCTCGATCTATTCCTTGTCTTGTATGTTCAAACAATAATGCTAATTGTGAAGATTTTTCATTACTTACCGTCGATATGAATTCGTTTTTACAATGTTTACCTTTATTAAATACTGAAGAATTATCAATACTCTATTCATTACTTGATGATGATCAAAAAGTGTATCAACATGCTATCCGACAACAATATCAAGATTATAAACAACAATTAATTGAAATTTTAAAAAGAAAACGTAATGAACGATATTATCTTGTTTAATAAATGTATCGAAATAAATTCATAATAATTGAAATGTGTAAGAAAATTTTTTTAAATTAATTAAGAGAACAATCAATGGTTCTATAGTCTAGTGGTTAGGACATTGGATTCTGACTCCAGTAACCCCTGTTCAAATCAGGGTAGAACCTTCTTCTTTTCTGTCATGTTTTTTCTTGAAAAATTTTCTTAATTGTATTCTATTGAAATTGAAAGCTGCTATTTGTTATTATATAACGACACAAACATATAAAGGTGAGAACGTGTGAAGTTAAATATTTCTGTTAACTTAAGAAAAAGTGTCAAATGTTCTTATTTTCATCGAAAAATCAATTTTCATATTAGTGGTTACTGAAAAGA
Source organism: Rotaria sordida (assembly GCA_905250125.1). Classification (NCBI taxonomy): domain Eukaryota; kingdom Metazoa; phylum Rotifera; class Eurotatoria; order Philodinida; family Philodinidae; genus Rotaria; species Rotaria sordida. The sequence goes on along the minus strand of CAJNOL010000665.1, from coordinate 10,034 downwards.
AACACAATGTTCATTCAGTAAAGAAATTGAATTGATGGAATTTTTTAGAGTTGAAAAATAACGCTTATTTTTTTAGATTCATTTTGAAAGTCAAAAAACAAACTAGAAGAACAGTACCCGAGTTTTCGCAGTATAAACATGCATATATGTGACTTAATTGAATAATTAACGCATGAGTGACGTTAAATAAAACTATCCGGAAGGCAAAATCAAGACGGAAGTTTGTTTTTGAGTTATACTTGAGGATTTATTAGGGTACGTTAATATCTTCAATTTTGTGCTGGGAAAGGTTCACAAATCTTATAAAAGTACAGTCATATGTTTTTTGTTTTTGATGTCGGATGAAACTGTTTTTTTTTTGAAAAAATTGATAAGCTGAGAATGTTTCCAATTGTGAGGTGAATGTTTAATAAATCGAAAAATTTGATTTTTAATATCTAGTCCGACTAAGATATGTAGATTGATGAAGAATAATACAATCCATGAGTTTCTAGTTTTCTGCAGAGAAATTAATGGTAACTTGATTTATATTTTCGTTAGTAAAGCCAAGAAATATTTATTTATTAGATAACAAAAGAAAATCATCTTAAAACAAATGAAGTGAGAATAAATAATCATATTTAAAAAAGAAATACACAAGTCATGAAGTGCTATAAAAACAAATCATGAGTTTTTTTTTTGCAACGGAAAACATTTCATCTGTATAACTTTTTTACGAACAAAAAATCATCTATGGAAAATCTTTTAAATTTCATATTTATGTTCACCAGATAGATTTCTTATCATTTGATTTCTTCTTTTCATTTGTATTACACGAGGTCTTTCAACAAGTAAAATATAAGTAGACAAAATGATAAGCATTATTAAACCAATCATGATTAAAACAATACCAATAATAATTATTGAAGTTTGAGACTTTGAATACATATAGTCCAATTGAACTGATTTTAAATTAATTATTCGATCATAATAACATGTATATTTATATCCAACCTTAAAAAAAAAATTTTGATTAAAAATAAATTAATTTATTTTTATTATTATACTAACTTGAATATGATGTTTGGTTGGATTATCTTTGATCATAATAGTACTTTGAATTTCTGTTCCATTAAATATAGAATAACTAACTTCAATTTTTTCATCATAACAAATTGATTTATTACAATTTGAACTAGCACAAGAATAACATGGATGCGAATTATATGAATATTGAAATACAAAGCATGTTGCTTCCCAAGGATTATTTAAATATTCGTTAGATTGATTTTGCATTTGTTTTATTAAACCAATGGAACTCAATAGAATACCTATAATACTAATAATACAGGCAAATATTCCAAAACCTATTATTGAGATAATACGATACAAATTTCTAATAATAAAATTAAAAAAAATAAATTTCTAAATAATTGTTTGTTTAAGTAAAAACAAAAACATGCCGATGATATTTTTTAATTTGTCTTGCATTTTCTTCGTTTGCAGTTGAACTATGCATTTGTGCTTATACCTCTTATTACCGGTGTACAGTTTAGATAATGTTTGTTATAGACTCATAAATATTAATGACATCATCGTCGTCATATCGGAAAGAAACAAATGAGTCAATTGAATACTAATGTCTAAAGGAGTGATTGCACAATAAAACTGATCACGACATAGCATCTACAATAAAACCCATTACTCACGAGAGAAATTCCCCAAGTGATCAATTGCTTTTTTCCCAGAACCATAGGTGAGTGTATGCAACTCCCTGCACTGAGTCCGAATATCAGGGTCTTAGTGACCTTTAGGCGTTTCTAAATTCTGTATCATTATTTTAATCAGTCTATTATGCACCGTTAGACAAAATATCCACGAGAATATTTTTTTTTATAGATACTTCAACCTTAAGTTTCACATACTAAGATATGAAGCAGGGAAGTAATTCGTATATTGACTACCGTTTCTTTTCGTTTCATTGTCATGTATTTACAAATTAGTCATAACTCGACTATATTTAGTAAAATATATATCAATGGGAGAAATAGAAAACATGTATGGTAATTTCTCAAAACATAAAACATTGGCACTATGAAGACATGTTTCTAAAACAAGCGGTAAATTGAGCGACATTATGTAATGCAATACATAAGATAAAATTATTGTTTTTATTCTTTCATTATGTAAAAAAATATTGACTCGAAAAGGGGACTTTTGGATATTTAGGCTTTTTGTATCTTACGGTCCATCTTAGCATTTTAAACTTAAAGTTTGAAGTATCTAAAAAAAAGTATTTCTGTGCATATTTTGTCTAGTGGTACATGGTAGACTGATTAAAAGATTGAGTTTGATGAGAAATACTCCAATCAGTAGAAGACGATTCAGAGTAATAACACAAAATCTAGAAAGGTCTCCGGATTACTAAAACTCTGATATTAGGAATCAGCGTAGTGAACTGCATAGAGCCGTGTATATTTATACGAAAAAGCGATCGATCACTTGTGGAACTTTCCTCATCAGATCAATTAAATATGGCTTTAAAAATTGTCCTATACAAATATGACACAATAATCAAATTATTTAATAAATAAAAAATCTTTTAATCAACATTCATGAACAATATTGAAATAAAATATACATAATATATGCCGCAGTAAATGTTTGAACATATTAAGATGAGAATTTTCTGACATAGAACTCATATTTATATCAGATAAGAAAGTAAATAAGCCTTTTAAAACTAATAATGTATT